>JADIIZ010000063.1:0-75866 GCA_027604345.1 Boothiomyces sp. JEL0866
TCATTAGCTTGTTGCATTTTAGGGTAAAAATTTATGTAATGGTATTGTCCAAAACGGGGTGGCTACTGGAGATAGTTGTAGATAGCTGTGTATTCAGACATCCTAACCCCGGCCCAAAAGTAGTTGTAAGTGCGCCTTTCATCTTTGACATTCATTGAACTTCAATTCCTCTCCTCGGCTATTAGTATCTCTAGCAAATTTGGATTTAGAACCAAACTGTTGTTACATACGCTTTTGACGCGGGATGAATACATCTTACCGTCCAAGCTACCATTTTATAGCACTTGATCCACTATCGGGGACATTTCCCATCTCATTTACCTGCTGACCCACTTTTAGGCGCACCTCTCTAATTTCTACTTTCTGCGTTAGATGCTTTAATAACTGCTTGCTTTATTATATGTAAGCTCATTGTGTTGTCTTAATTTACGAACCACCAACTCAATGGTCGTTTAATCTGAAACAAAAAAAGTCCCGAGTCGGTATGATTTTACCATTTTGGTACTTGCACTATTTTTAGAGTTTTAGAGACAATAATGAAATTTCAGCTCTTCATTGGGCAGCTCTTGCTGTTATCTGTGGTTGCAGACTTTATACCATATATACCATACGGGTAATTCACGCTAATGTAGTGTTGCTCCTCAACCTTGTTCACCAGTTTATGATTGCTACACTGGATACTATCCTACACAAATAACAGTATCTGAGGATGAGTCAGTTGTAACAGGAATAGATATATTTGGAGTTCCATTACTAGTTCGAAAAGATGCTACCTATTCACTCTCTCAAACACCAATGAAAAGAATGACAACTTGTAGCTCAAACAAAATTGCCGCTTTGGACTATCATGGTAAGATATATTTCCTATTAATGCAACCGTTTGAATGGATATTTGGGCCAACAAACATCATTGGAATTGATATTGACTGTGAAATGGACGACACCTGGGTGGTTGATACCAACAGAGACTTGTACAAGTGGGAAGATAATATGTGGATAATCAAAGGACAAGGATTTGACAGAGTAATGGTGGGTAATGGTACTGTTTGGGCAATATCTTCCGGAATTCCATACATATTTAATTCATCATCTTCCAACTGGTCTGTAGTTGCAGGAATAACTCAAATTATAGATATTGCTATTAGCTCCAATGCGATAATTGCTAGAAATATATTGGGGCAGTTGTATTACTTTATACAAAATGAAAATAGGTGGAATCTGCTGGATGGATACTGGACTGGACACGATGTTAGTGCCAATAATATTTATTTAACCAGTGCAAATGGAGCCACAGTTACGCTCTCGTTAGAATTTGCTCAAAACCTGTCTCTCTCAAACCCACATTTGGGTAATACTATTTATGGATGGACCCTTTTACCATTCAACTTAACTGATGTTTCGCTTGCAAAAGATCAAACTTTGTGCAGTGGACTAGATGCGAATGGTGTAGCATATTCGATTGATCTGCACACAAATCAAATTACCAAACTTGGAGAAAGAAAACTTGCCAACATTGCAAGCTGCAGTAGATTTGCAAAATACAGTTATTGGGGTGTGGATATATCCGGGAGGGCGTTCTATTGGTCCGAAAAGGAATGGAAACAAACCAACTCTAGTATTTTAAAGCAAATTGACTGCGATCAACTCAAAGTTGTTGCAGTAAATCGACTGGGCTCTACATTATCATATGTTTTTGACTCTGAATCGTGGCAGGCGTTTGGGCCTGATGGATTTGGATATGACAAAGTCATTATTTCGCCTGGTTTTCTCTTGGGTATACCGGAAGCATCAGATACTTTCTGGGCACTAAGTAGCGGTGTTCTCTACTATTATTTCAATTCTCAATGGTATAGGGCTAACTACGCAATGAAGGATTTTCAAATTAGTTCAACAGGAAAAGTTTTTGTTTCAAATGAGAATCAAATATATCAGTTCCTTCCTACCTCATACGCAGAAAATTGGCAGTTTTTGCCTGGTAACCTGACCAAAGTATCTCTTGGCCAAGACCTTATTATTGGTGTGGATTTTTACGGACAGGTTTGGACAAAAAAGTTTTTCCCTGCGCTAGATAGTGAACTACAGCATATTGGATGGACTGAGCTATCGATAAAAGAGGTATTTCTTTCAACCGTAGACGTTTCCAACGATAACTCAATTTTACTGGGTCTGAATAGCGGCGGAAGTGCATTCTTGTATAATGCTGCAACTGACAACTTCCAACTGTTGGGAAATAACACATTTAGACAAATTTCAGCTTGCGGGATAGCGACAGAGTATATAGCTGCTGCTGTGGATTATGCTGGGAATCTTTTTCTTTGGAACTCCAGATATTGGGAAATATTAAAAACTGACATTAATCAAGTCGATTGCAATGAACAAAGTATCTGGGCAACTGATACGCAAGGTGCTGTATTAACATTTAGCCATTTGACAAATCAGTGGACAAAATTGCCAAACATCACATATGACTTGGGCATGGAGAAACCTTTGGAAGTGCACTTTGTTTATGTCAAGGTCTGTGGAAATAGTGTTTTTGCACTAATTCGGCAAGACGAGAGTTTCACATCTTCCACGATAGCGTATTTTGATGGATTCAGGTGGAATGAAGTATTTTTCCCGTATGAGGATATTTTGGCAAGCTCATACTTGACAATTTCCACCACTATCGCCATAACAGAATTTGAATCATATAGAAACCTTACTTTTTTCAATCGCACAGTTTTCCCAGGGAAATACAATTATGTTTCTGCCAGTAGCACTGACATTTATACCGTTGATCTAACTGGAAAGCTGTGGAAATTTCCAATTCAAGTCCCAGGTCCCATCCCAAGCCATAGCACTGAAGTGCAGTCAATTGAAATTGTGTCTCTTGATGCTAGCGTCCAATGTTTGGGCTTCATGGATCCAGAAACGTGCGGTATACTTACAAAAGTCAAAATTAATAGCATTCCCGAACAGCAATATTATTCTCTATTTACTATAGAGTATTCTGTGGATAATGTACTTTAAATTAATGCTAGACCTGCACAATAGTTAATATTGTTAACAATATTGACACTAGACCTTGTCTCGATTATTCAAGTATTATGAAAAATTCCCCAAGCATGCTTTGGACGGTGATCAAGTATGAGGGCTACGTCATGTTGCAAAACTATAATGACAATTTGTGCATCAGAGAGATTACCTTACTCCCATGTGTTCCTGTTTTTAAAAGAACACTATTTTATTCTGATGCATTTTTATCTCTTCCCTCTCCAAAAGATATAGTGTTGAATGGCTTTACTTTTAAAAGTAATGGTTTAACTGGCCAGTCAGCTTACTGTAAATGGATTGGCCCTATTGAAAACAATATTCAATCGGAATCAAGCTACGAATATGATTGTTTGTCGACCTGCAATCAATATGCAAAGAACACGACCTCTCCTTGTACAGCGTATGCATTTGATTTCATTCTGCGAAAATGCTACTTTTACAGTGTCCGAGTAGAAAATTTGTATTTGACTTCAAGTCCGTTTACCAATTGTGGGTATAAAATCATTAATTTGTAGATTTATCCTGAATATTATTGATTCTTTGGATTCAGTAACGAGTGCAGAGTCTTACAACCTTTTCTTGCTTCCAGACCTTTTTGGTATGATTGAAATGACAACCATAACAGATGTTACATATTCAACTGGTTGTCAAATCACGGGTGCACCGTATTCAAACACCACAGCGACAGAATGTCTAGAAAGCTGTATCAGCGATCCACAGTGCACCTCGTTCAACAATATTGATGGGTTATGTCTGTTTTACAGTTTGCAGGTCGATGGTTCAAGTGTGGGCAGGGCATCTCGAAATTCAACTCAATGCGGAATAGTTTTATCTAGGAATTCTGGATGCGGAACGGTAAACAACATTACTACCTGTTTTTCAAATAGCCGAAAAAAGTCGCTAAACTATAATTCATACCTTCTGGAAAGTACTGAAATTTACCAAAATTTTCCAGCTGTTGAAGGGAATTGCACATTTTTAGTAGTCCAACCGTATGCTTTGTTCAATAATACAGTTGATTGTAGAAGGTATTGTGTTAATGATGACGATTGTACCAGTTACACTTGGGACAGTACCACTAAAAGATGCTCATTGTATCAAAATCAATTGGGATTCAACAATTTTTACCCAACTGAACAACAGGTCTGTGGAATTTTGTTGGCTAGAAACCCTGATTGCCAAGTTATAGACTCTTCTATAGTTTGTAAACGAACTACTGTTAGTTTAGGTGGAAGCTTGCCAAAGTCTCTCTCATTCCAAAACTTGTCTTTTAATTTGGAATATTCGTTCAACTATGTGTCAATTTACTGCCTTATTCAGGGGGATTTTCATTATTTTACCTATTCTACTACCTACTATAGACAGTGTCTAACTCTTTGTGATTCCGATCAAAGCTGCACAGGGTTTTCGTACAATATTTATAATTACCGTTGTGAACTATTCAATCTCCCATTGCAATATCTGAAAATTGGGAAATCGGCAAATAACTATTGCGGTTTTTCAGTTTTAAGGAACCCCGATTGTATTGTAGGCAATAATAGCTATTCATGCCCATCCTATATTCCAGCTCCCCAATTGTTGATTCACGATAGTCTTAAACTGGAGGCAAATTTGGAATTATATTATGGAAATTGCACCTTTGCGAATGCTGGATTTAGAACTTTTCAAACCTTTACATTTGAACACTGTTCTCGCTACTGCTCATCAGATGAAAACTGCTCATCATTTTCTTGGAAGTCAACAGAGGAATGTATTTTCCACAACGCGACATTGTCTGTTGATTCGTTTTCAATTACCTCTGAGCAAATATGTGGGTACAAGATGCTTAACCATAGATTTGATTACGAAAAGACTCCTAATTGTTTCATCGTTTCAGACACTTTGATGTGCGATACGTATAATTTATTAACATAGATCTCCCACCCAATTTGCCCCATATAATGTCACGTTAAATGGATTGTCACTAAGCTCTTTTGACGTAGCAATCAAAGACAATGCTGCCTTTTTTTCAGGGTGTCGATATTACGGTATTTACGACCAGCTGTATTTCTTTACAAAGTGGGAAGAGTGTCATTATCTTTGCGAATCATCAAAAGATTGCTTATCATTTAACTGGGCTCCTTATGGAAACTGCTGGTTATACCAATCTTCTTTTGAAATGCTAATTCCAGCAAATACGCAAGATCGTTGGAAATGCGGGTAATCAGAATTTTAATATAGGTTCATTACTTCCCGAAATGCTGACCACTGTCGATTTGATCAATCGGCCTTAAATTGCACTACTCCGTAAGGTTCACCTAATATAGATTTTCTCCAACTAGGAATATTACAATACAAATCAATGGGACCAAAATAACTGTTGAAGTTAACAATTCAGTGACAATATTTGGCGATAGAAACACTAGCCAATCTCAGACATTACTCAATTTCAGTGCTAATCAGTTTGAAAATGTGACTGCTTCTGCGTTGACACTGTTGAATTCATCCATGCCAAGTGGTGATCAACCTCAGGTTGGTCCTCCAACAGGTATTCCTCCGCACAAACCAACTAACACCACATCTCATCCGTCAAATGGAGATAACCAAAACAACCGAATGGTTTATGTTGTTGCACTCACTTGCTTTGCCATTATCCTTGTTGTCTTGGCGTTGTTTGTCATAGACTCCAGAAAGAAAGAGAGTATAATTGAAGAGCCACGAGACATAGTTTTATATCCCGGCCTCTCGCTGAATTCAAACTTTGATTATACGATGAGTGGTCAATTGAAGTTTGCGTCAAAACGGGCAGTTGGGTCACCCACCGACCAAAGCATCATGCTACAATTCAGTGATATTAATCAGAAACTAGAACGGATTCCAATTGACAGTTATACTTGGAATGGTGAATCAATTTATATTTTTACCAATGTCCAAGGAATACCGATATTTGAAGAACTGGTTGTTAAATTCTTGTTTCCTCTAGGGACTTTTAAATCAGCAATGGATTATAAAGAATTGGGGATAATGAAGGAAGAAGATATTGAAATTGTTGATTACTTATCTACCAACTATTTCGTCCGCAATAATACAAACCAGCCAATCGCTCAAAAGTTCTTTCACCTTTTTGGAAAGAAAAAATATCCAGTGTCAATAATTCCAACCGCTAATTTCCCAAAGTTGGTAATTAATATACTGCAAACTTCTAATATCAAAAGCAAAATTCTTGAAAACGCTGCGAGTACACATCCAGCCAACCTGCGGTTGAACTACATGGACTCGTGGCAAGGTCTCAATGCTGACTCTTATGGGATAGATGGAATCTGGGATTCCATTTTAGAAGAAAAGAGTATATTGATACACGCTGATGCAGAAAACACAATCTTGATCACAGACTACCTGCAACGAATTGCAGACACTACTTGGACGTATTTTGACAAACATTTGATCACAAAGCCATTTACAGCATCAGCAACAAAAAATTACGCTCCATTTGAAAGCTAGATTATTTTTATGAATATATTTTGTAACATTAATAAGCACATAATGTAGTTTAGAATCTCATTCTTTATTCTAGTTAATCAGCACGAATTGGCGGATTTTGGGAGTTTTCCGAAATAGCAGCAGCATAAAGAACCTGGAATTAAGGGTTGATTTGGATCGGGAGAAGATCCGTTGCAATTGAAAGCATTCTCTCCACAAGCTGTTACCACTGGACCAGTCGGATTAGCAACTGGAGATGTGGTTGTGATTGTTGGGCCATCTACACCAAGCGGAAAGGTAGCTTGGCAGTTTCCCCATTTGAAAAAGGTGCAAACTTCTTTGGAAATAGTATTTGGGTCTGGGTAGTTGGCATACTGTGCCTGCGGTTGTTTTTGAATTGCCCAAATCATGATACCACCACCATTATTACTGGCGATGAATCCCAGCAAGTAGTTCAACTCCTCAACAGTCAGACAATGACCCAAGTGACAAGGACTCGATGGCTGATCTGCTGGATATCCTTCCATTGGTGGCTCAATGCCAAGCAAAATCGGTCCTGAAAAGTATTGTTTATAAGCCAAGAGAGCTGTGGTTGGATCATAAAAGCCTGTATTAATATTATTGTTGTTTGGATTTACCGCGTACTTTCGAGTGTTTGGATCCCAATAAGTGTTTGCATCATAAGACATTACGTTCAACCAATCCAGTTTGTTTCCAGATTTCTTTAGCATACCAATGGACATACCGCCATTCCACCACAAACCACCCCAGCCAGGAGTCTACTGTTAAATAACTATTACCATGTGAACATTGTCGTAGATACCTTCCCCGTATGCGCCATATCCATGCACAGCGCTACTCAACAGATATGGTTTTGGGAATGCATTTCGAAATTGGTTAATTATATTAATGTATTGTGGATCTGCCCCACATGTTTGAGTCAAGTTGGTACCAGGTGGAACCCAAGTGCCACCTCCATTGGAAGGCTGGCAATTAGCTGGAGAGTTCATGGAAGATGGATATCCACTAGTTTCAAAATCTATATCTATTCCATCCAGACCAAAGTCATCCACAAAGTCTTTCATATTTTGTAAACTCTGGGAGTAGATTGCTGGGTTATATCGAGAATCTTTTGGATCAAAAACAGCCCAACTTGTCCTGGAAGGAGTTATTCCTCCCGCTTTACAAGTATAATCGCCATCAACTGTTGTTAATAAAGAATACCTGAATAGCACCATCCGCCAGCAGAAACCAATACGCGAGCACCCCTGGATCTTAATATTGCTATCCCATTCTTTAGGTTCGAGGCGGCGGTTGAAAGAAAATCGAAACCAGACTGAGAAAGATCAAATGTTCCTTTGGTGTATTTGAAGTTTGGATTGATAAATGACAAGATTACAACATTGTAGTACGATGGAACAAGACACAAGTTTGAAGCAGTTGGGTCAGACCATGATTCGTAGTATCCCACATACATGGCACCCGTTGGCCTCGCATTTGGGGTTGGCGGAAGGTTACCCAGTTGTGGGCAAGCATAATTGGTAGAGTTCGCGGTGAAACGAATGGCATTCCTTTCAGATTGAGTTTGATCGATAGTTGCAGCAATACTGACATGAAACAAATACACAGCTACAAGGCCAAATACTTGGATATTGGTAAGGGAGTCTGGCATCATTCTATATCTAGACAATCGAAAAGGGGAGAAGATCATCTGCAATTGAGCTGCTTTTAAGTCATTCGTTCCATTTGTGTCTGTTATAGAGTAATCACCTGATGCGATAAGGAATTTATCTGTAATTTCCCGCAAAAGTATAAATCCAGGTTGTCCAGCACCTGTCATTTACAGCTACATGAATACCGATAACAAATCTAATGCAAAGACGTCACTAAAGACTAAATTTGCAAGAAATCTTGTTTGGTAATATTGCATATCGTTTTGCGGGCTAATCTCATTGTGCAATTACTTTTTTCCTTAATGGTGTACTTAAAAGAACCAGAACATTGACGGTAAAATTCTTTTAAAGAGGGCAATCGAATGAATCCAGACACCTTTGATACAAAAAAGAATTATGAAATCAATTCCAAGTTACAAGAGGCCTTTGAACACTTTTGAATTGTTTTTATCCTGTTTCTTACTAAATCGTGCACAGACCCATAAACAGTTGGTGGCATTGGTTACATGGATGATTTTACTTGATGGCAGTGTAGGAGCTATTGCATTGACGTTGAATGACTCTGCTGCAGGGATTTTACAAAGACATCAGATTATTGATGGCCTTTCAGGAAGTTGTGGGTACCAAAACACTGGAAAACTGCTCCAAGTTAAATCTGACGTAACTATTTGTATGCCTCAAACTGCCTGCACAGCTGAAACCTGTCCACCGGGTTTAGGCAACTGCGTCAACAACCAATGTGTATTCATTGGAGGGTACTTGGGAATACAATCCGATACAACACCATGGTCAACGTACTATTGTACCTTGGCAAGCGGAGGTAAACTATTCTAACCCAGACTGTGATGGAGTTTCTCAGGTGGAAACCCCTTTGGTTACAGCAACCAAAGTTGCCAACATGTTGGGCCTTAGTCTTTGCCCTAATAGTCCAGATCCAACTAAAAAATGTGTAGGTATCGCTGCATCTTCTGCCATGATAGTGGGAAATAGTCAAGAGGCACAATTTACGAATGGAACAAAGATAGGAAATTCGTGGGGATTGGGAATGACCGAAGCTTCAAACCTGTGTTATGAACTTACAGGTCCTAGTGGTGCTCAGGTCGTAGTAGCGTTAACTGACCGGTGTCTTTTATGTAATATAGATGTGGAGGATATTGCAAATGTAATGGATCTGGATATCAAGAATGTGGGTATGTAGAAACTAACCAGGCCATGTGTTAACGCAATCAATCTGCCAGTAAATAGCGGGTTGAATCCCAATCTGAACCCAAACTGTCCTTGCGTTGGTTCAGCAGGCAATCTTTTTAGTGGTTGTTGCGGCAACAGCTGCGGAGTGCCGGTAGTTGCAGATTGTGATTGGTGTGCGTCAAACAACCATCGTACTATTCCTTAATTGTAGCTCACTTTGACTTGGATGTAAACGCATGGAATTCTGTTTGTGCTGGACATACAAGCACTGGAAGCTGTGAATTACAGTCAGTTAAACCAGTTTCTTGCTTATTAAATGTAATTTGGCCACCCAGTGGAACAGGAATTTCTAATTCACCCTGTGCTTCAAATTCATTCAACTGTAATGGAGAATCTCCTGATCCTACAAATCAACCTTTGGTTCCAGGTAAATACTAATAATACTAGGTACGAATTGTTGCTGCTATTATGGCAAAAAACCTCTAGAAAATAAACAATGTGCATAATATAATAATCAGCTATTTTAAGAGAAAATTTCAATTTCAAATACCAAGTGCAACATATATCCTGATCCAAAGAAAATAGAAATATCCAGCTTTATTCTTTGGGTGTAAAGTAAACTTTATCCAACTCTGATAACGACTTACTTTCTGCTACTGCTACTTGCTCAAAGAGGTTGCTGGTTTTTGACATATCAGTAGTCTCGTAGATTCCGTTTTCATCGTGTACTACGTAGTGACCAACTGGTTCGACAGATTCACACAAGAATTTCACAGAGAATGTCGTAGATGTAATGATTTTGTGTAGCGTTGGGTTAGCACTCTGATAAATATCAACATCTTTGCTGCTTTTTCCTATAGACAGTAATTTCATAATCGCAGGAGTAACATCTCCTTTTTCTATAATTGTAATGAATCTTCCAGCCAAACGGTTGTCATCTAGATATCCAAGTGTCCCTTTTCTAAATGGTGGTGGTGAGCCAAACGCGATGGAATATGAATTCTTTTTGTTCAAGAGAGATTTTAGGTTCAAGCAATGCGCAATGCTACCACCTATTCCGCGACCAGAGAAATATATGCTTGAAATATGTCTTGGTATTTCTTCCCAAATGAGATTATATAATTCGATCGCCTTACTATGGAAACCACAGAGCAGACCGACAGTGTCCTTTGATTCTTTGTTGATTCGGATGGCGTCCATAAAGAAATTCGAAAAGACATTTGGAATATTACGAGTATCATTGATAACCACATATGCAGTATTCCCTTCAAAAGTAGTTTTATATTTTAGAGGAGTTTCAAGTATTTCCTGTGTCAATCCTGCAATTTTATAACGTAGAGTGTCTTTGGATAACTGTGGGGCTGAATCAATAGTAAATGCAAATGAAACATCTTCCGTTACATTATTAAAGAATTCGTTGGCTGTTTTGCAAGGCTTTGCATAGAAAGCAGGAGAACATCTCTTGTGACAATATTGACTACAATGTAGACAATGCAGAACTGTATTATCATCAAATAATGTTGAATTACAGCAGTCAAATATTCTGTCAGTGGTGTACACCTTTTCAACTCTGAGGTCATGTTCCCAAAAGTGCGTACCTGCTGGGGCCGTAGATCTTGCTAAAAGCGCTTGCAATAGCGTACCAAAGTTTTCCTTGTTGACAGCAACCAATTCCGATATATCCTTTCTCTTGACAAGCTGTTCCAAAGTTCCAATGGCCGATAGAATACGGTTAGTGATCAATTCCAAGTTGTTTTCAAATTCCATATACTTGTCGAAGCTAAACTTGGTCCACAACTGACGTTCACTAGTAAAGAATTCATCCAAAAGCCCAAGTGCTAGATACCTGGACTCTTTGTCTGCTTCATCAGAAAATACTTCTTCATTCTTTACAGTTAATTTGGAAAGCTTCAATACTTTGGAATAATGTTTGGTTGCTTCAGAGATTCTCAAAAGTCTCCAGTTGCACAACCGCAATAGTTCGTCTCTATCACATTGAGAATTTCCTCTCATCAACGCCATCGCTTTTACTTTTACCGGACTATAAGCGAGCAAATGAGAGTGCAAGAATTTGTTCCATTCCGTCATGTAAGCTTCAAGATTGAGGAAATCATAGGTGGGAAGAGTTCTTGCAATTTCAACCCGAGATCTGAAAGCAAGAATAATTTCGGCGCTTTCACTAGACCATTTGTTGTTGATACTTCCGCAGTCGGACTCTTCAGGACTAAACCGATTGAACAGATTCCATGATCTTTCCATCTTGGTGAGCTCAGTTGGAATTTCCAACAGGATTCTGGCACTCTGTAGATTCGCCAGACATTGGCCAAGAGATACTTTTTGATCCCATATGGATAGCAGGAAATCAATGTTGTGTGGCTCTATTGGAATGGCCGGAAGGATTTTGTTCAATGTTGCATCGATAACTTGTTGAATGTCTTTTACAAGTCTGGATTTCCACAAGCTGATGTACCTGAATATTTCACCTGTATGCGGAATGTCAATGTTGCCTTCAAAACTGGACAATCTGTCAAGTTGCTGGATAAACTGCAGACTCCACCGGTGATAGTCATGCGCAACAATTTCAAGAGTTTCCGAGTGAAAATACGGAGCTAGTAGTGGAACAACTCGTATTGGTTTTGATACTTGAAAATCCGTATACCTGTCAATGGTCTTTGGAGCTTTAACGGATGCATGAGATACTACACCAATTGTATTTTCAGCAGAAATGAAATCCAAGTTTGCAAGATCTATGAAACCTTGATCTCTCTTTGTCAAGACACTTTTAACCAGGATAAACTTGTGAGGTCGGTTGGCAATTACATGCTGCATAATGAGATACTGTAGTAACTGCATTTGCCCGCCTCGGTTATCACCAAAGCCAGGAAAGTCACACAATATAAAATCTTGCACATAGTAATTTGGGAGACTAGTCATCGAGGCCATTCCATCGGATACTTCACTTCCTTGAATTGGATCTGGCACATCAAGCGAAAGGTTTCCCATCGAGTCTTCAAACACCACTATTTTTCTGTTTGCTAGGATATTGAGCAAAGTAGATTTCCCTAGATTTAATTTAAAAATACCTGCACCAGTATAGCCAATTAAGCCAAGAACTGTTTTTGATTCACAAGTTTGACAAGTAATTTGGTAATCTTCGACAATGGTTTGGTAAAACACATGCAAAGGGTCAAGCTCAGAATCACTGGTGCTAGCTTCAAATTCATGTTTCCATTGGTCTTGGTTGCAGATGAAGCATGGTTTAGAGCCAACAGAAACTTTAGGAGGAACGTGCTTTGGCGGATTTGAATTAACTTTTGGAGCGTGCACAACACGGGAAGAAATTTTGAGTTTCTTTCCATTGCTGGAAGTAATTTTAGCAGTGTTGCCGTCAGAGTTGATAATCAAAGTCATAAGTTTGAAATCGCTATAACTGCATTTATAGTGCTTTGAAAAATATACTTTGGGGGGTTCCCACCTCCAATTTCTGGGACTTGCACCCCCCAATATAGCGTACGAAAACAAGCTGATTTTCAATGGTCAAAAAACAAGCGCTGATTGTAAAAATCACCCGCAATTAATGTAAGAGTGAGTTGCTGCAATGTATTGTCGAATTTGGTTCGTGTAATCTGCTTGTCAAAGTTTGAACACGATTTTACCTTTGTGATGCTTTTTTTCACCCATGACTATCCGCTGCCGAACAAAATAAGGATTTGATAAATATGAAACGCATTGTGCTAGCCATGCTACTTTAACGAAATCCAATATGCTTGATTGCAAATCAAATACCGAGAATGCAAGTTTCGCCGCTTTCTGTTCAAAAGCATACATAATTTTTTATTAGAATTATTGATTCCAATCTCTTGGCCATGTAGCTGGGTCACACTGTTGACTATATGCAGGATCATTAAAGCATGGATTTTGTGATTGATCCTTTAAATCAGGTCGGCAGAAAGCGTAGCAGTCATTCCAAGTGGCTTGAAAATCAAGACAGTGATTTTTGGCATAGTTATCACAAGCTTGTGTTTGAGGAAGAGCAAAAATTGCAGAAATTAAAAGAACCAAGTGCATTAAAGAATAGATATTTGCAGTAATTTATAGGTTCTACTGCCACGTTTTCGTATGCTTTACATTTCACGTTTTTGCAAAGTGGATATCTTGTGAGGGTTGGTACTTGAAATACCTACTATTCGAATTTGATACTCTCGGAATGGATTCGGTCTTTCAGGTCTTTTAGAATGTAATTTAATTCTGTTTATTTGGTTGATATTTGCATCAGACTGTTTAGTATAACCGTCCACGTTTTCGTGAAAAGCAGTTGAATTTATCTTTATAAATGAAAAGCTTTATAGTTGTTGGATTTTTATTCATTTAGCCATACAATCTAGCATATCCCAATTCTAACTTGCCAAAGTTGAAAAACGCTCAATCGAATAGCCAGTGTATACTCTACCAAATAATATTTTAAATGATAGTAAAATACTAGTGAAATAGCAAAGATTGTAGAAACGCATTGCAAGTTTAACTCTACCACTACATAGATACGCGTCTTTAATTGCAAAGGATAGGTGTTGGCAGCCACTCAACGAAACAGGGAGAGCGCTATTCCACCCTATTAATGACTAAAATTCCTTTTACCATCTTTGTACAATATGCTGTATTAAGTAATGGAAGGCATGTCTTGATGTATATTTACATAAACTGATGTATCAGGTGATTTCGCTAGATATTATTACTCGATTTAGTATGCCCAATGCATCTACTATAATGCACCCAATGAATAGGACAACCCAGCTGCTTGCACAGAATAGGACAAACCAGTTGATTGCAGAAGCTCACACTCGAGTGTACCCCAACAGTTCATTGAGACTATACGCTCAAATTCCCAATAAAGATTCAAGTACACGCTGTAACACAACCAAAAATAGAAAGTAAATTTATATTTCAATAAATAAGTTAATAAATAACCTAGAGCATTCTAGTACTAAAGTAATCATGTTCGTGCATCAACGACAAGTGTGCCTTTTCAAACACTACATGTTCATGTTGGTGATCTTGCTTCATCTTCAGTTGTTGGATAGATTCGACTTTATCGTTTTCAATATAAATAGGAGCTGGCATTTTAGTTTGAGAGTAGTGAAACGACGGATTGTATTTATACTCGAGGTCTTTGAAATGTCTTTTTTTGTCTGTTATTAAAAAGGGCTCTTAAAGGGTCTCTACAAAGAGCAGTTTGTGCCACTGACTTTGTGCACAGATATTAAAAATTTTTCATCAACAATTAGTAACAGAATAGTAACGATTTCCTGTTCATTTTACACAGCCAAGTTCGCATGATACGGATACTTGGAATTGACGAATAATTACCAGGAAATGAATTTGAATTCCGGTATAGTAATATTGAAGAATGTCTTCGAAAGAAAAACATGGTGGCACAAGCCAATGATTGGCCAATGTCGAAACAGACTTTTTCATTGACGAGCATAAATAGAGAAAAAAAACTTTTAGCTCAAATGCAAAACGTCTATCACCCAGATACTGAAACTGATTCTACTGTGGTTGACTACCCTGATTCATGGAGTGATGTTGACTCTGAGGCGTCAGATCAAACCAACCCAAACTAAGCTTAAATTAAGAATAAATTATTTATTGAATTACAGACTCGTCTGGATTTTAGTTTATGCGATTCTTGATTCGTTGGATTCAATTAGATGTGTGCTACACCGCAATTTTTCTTTTACAATGCAACTGGTATTTCCGTGTATGCATTAACCCAAATCAACTCTATTGTAATATTAACAGCTAGGGTTGATCATGGAATACAGAGCATCTTTCTTGTCTTTAATTCCAAGGATATGGTACATTTCAACCATTAAGAGAGTGCAAATTCTGTCAGTTGTCATTCCATACAGTTCTTCACAAATTTCTACTTGGTATTGAGTTGAATGAAAGTAAATCATTGCTCTCTTTATATCCAGAGGTGAAAATGGGTGAATAGAAAAAAGTAATTGAACTTGCTGAGCTGATACAGGTACCAGACCATTAAAAGCCTCTGGCGGTTCATTAGTAGCGCACACTCTGTACTTGTTTTGTTTAAGCCAGACAGAGTATAATTTCATTATTTGCTTGTATCCTTTTTCCGGTTCAATTGCCGGTATGGAATTCACCAACGTTGATTTGTACGGTACAATATCCAAGTGCTTCATTTCGTCTACTAGATTCTGCACATCATTGTATAAACCCAGTTCACTAGTTTTAGCATTACTTACCTGTATTTTGTAATCATCATGCCATAGGTCTTTTTTGACTTGAATTTCTTGATCTCGTCAAACAATTCGAGGCTTTTATCCATTTGATTGGTTTGCAGCAAGTACCATAAATTCGTTTCTTGAATATTTACATTGGGAGAGTTTCTGTATATACATGAAGCTTTATCGTGCTGTCCTGTCTTTACATAGTACCGCATGAGCATATTATAATAAGGCGGTTCGTGAATATTTGAATTACAGTTGGAAATAAATTCCTGCAAATCCTCGTTTGAAGGCAGCATTGAAATCAGCTCAGAATCAGTCTGGACTGTACTATTCTCCCAGATCTTCTTTTTGATTGTTCGGTTTAGAATTTGCTTTAAATACAGAACTCTTGCCCTTTCCAGTTCTTTTTCATTCAATTTTGACTGTTGGATTAGCGCCTTGCATTTGTTGATTGGAAGTCCTTCTAGAAGGATCTTTATTTCTCTTAGGTTTGCTTTTTGAGGTGCAAGCCGGTATAGTTTATCAAACTGCTTGTATGTAATCAGGTGATTAAATGGAATTTTCTTTACTGAAATTGATTTCATGAAAAAAAACTTGTTCTCCTGAATACAATTCATGATTGCCGTCATAATGAAATTGGACATTTTGAATAGTAAAATCTGGAATTATCTAGAAACTCAGGATAAGAGTGACCCATAGATGAAAATCGATAAAGCTGGCATGCTTCTCTATTACTCTATGGCTTTCGAGCAATTGAAACTTTTGAGACACCTTAGGATTAACCGATAGCGTTTTGAACTAGTTTGTGAATTTTTAAAAATGATCTGCCAACTTTCACCAGACTTGTTGGAAAATAACATTTTTTTCTATTTGGATGGACTCGATTTGGTTAATTTATCGATACTGAATAAGGAAATGCACAAGAGACTAGACCTGGTTCAGCATTTTTCCAAATGCCGAATTAGAGAATTTTGGCCAGTTGTAAAAATCAGATTGTACTGTAAACAACCATTCGAAATCACTCTACTCGATAATCTGCTTGAAATTATGATTAATCGCAAATGGAGATTCAAAAAAGTTATTTTTATCAACGACTATCAACCCACAATCACCGAATATCAACTTTTCGCAGACCATATTAAAATTCTACAACAGGATTTCTTTACCAATATTTATTTCAATATCAGTAGCGAAATGCTGTTCAATTCAATATCACAGAATCTCAAAGAATATCAGAAATTGAAGACGCTTTCGATTACACACGGAATTACACCAGAAATTGTATTGACATTAACAGAATTATTACCATGCACCAATATCACAAAGATACATTTAGCTGATGATGGATTTGTAGCTATTGGTCCTCAGTTTTATTATACTCTACAAAAATCTAAAATAGAGACTTTGATTTTAGATATCTCGCAAAGGCTGGAGAGCAATTTGCAATACGTTGACTCAATTGGAATTAACCCATTAACCAGTCAACAAGATTTTGTTTCAATCACAAAGAACCTTCAACTTTCAGACATAAAAAAGATTGGCGGGGCTCTTGCACTTGGGTGTGTATTACCGCATACTAGAATCAATGAATTACACTTGAGCAGTCCCTTTTTCAACAAATCACATGCAATATTTGCAAAAGGTTTATCACATAAAATTAAGAAATTAAGTGTCAAGGGAAAAGAACCCAATTTATTCAACAACCTTTCGAATATACCACAAGAATATTTAATTCTATTTCATTCAAGAACTTTTAATGAAATGCAACATGTATTTTCAAATTTACCATCCACCGAATTACAAGAGATTACATTTGATGGAACAATGGGAACCCAAACCGTAAACAACTTGATTAGTTATTTACCGCAGTCTAAAGTAACTGTTTTGAAAGCAAAGATCCCAATTGAAAGGTTCAATGAATTTCTTTCATCTTCAACAACTTTAAAAGAATTTCAACTATTGTCAATAGAAAATGATGAATATTGTAAATTAATTCAAGAAAACATTGAAAATATAACATTAGATAAACTAGGAATCCAGATATCTGGAAAAGGATTGGAATATTTGATTTCCAAGCTCGATATGTGTAACCTAAAGCACTTGGACTTGTCAAACTCTCAACTGGGAAATAGTATACCGCTACTTGGTATCTACCTTCCCCTGAGCAAACTTGAATCATTAGATTTAAGTAGTTGTGGAATCTCGAATCAAGCTATTCATTTAATATCTGGTTTCTTGAAATACACTGCAATTACTAATTTGAATCTCGAAAGGAATGAAATCAATAGAAAAACTGTGGACAAATTTTGTTTAGCTGTTGGAGCAAAGTTGGTTGCTTCAGTTAATCTAATTACAGCTGTTTGTTACTCTCCGACTCGTCACATAAAGTTTTCAATAAACCATTAGAAGAGGTGCAGTTTAGTGTTGATTGGCCACAAATACTAAGAACCACAACTTTGTCAATGCGCACGAGAGCTTACACAAAGTCGCATAGAGTTGACTTTTATTCAATTTGAATGTAGCAGGTGTGTCATTATTTGATTTTGATGCATGTACATTAAATTGGAGCTTGCATAACAGTAGATATGAAAGAAAATGTAGAACCAAATACAGAGTCTTGTTACCTGAACTTCAACTTACTCAGATTCATGGGACCTTGGCGCAGCAAAAAGAATTTTGGTTAGAATTGCTTCAAATTCAAGTTTTGACTGAGTAGCAATGCCAACTAGCTTAGTCTATTGCCAAAGAATTATTCTGCTTTGTAATAGCGCAATTCATACATGATCAGCTACTGCTGGGTCCCTTTCTTTCTAATCGCATGGTCATACAAATCCGGCCTGTCTTATCGCATACTATGGATTTTTCGTCTTGTTTGAATATTCCTAAACAAGAACAGGGATTGATCACGCTTTACATTTGCAAGTCTAATCCGATGATTTCGCATTCTTTTCGCCTATCGCCTCAAATTATCTCAAGCTCAGTACCCGAACTGTTGTAAAATCTAGGTCCCAGCTGGTATAAAATAGGTAAGCGAAACTGATTTGGACATGCAAGAATCTACTGAAATTGATAAACAAGAATTAGAAAAGACTAGCGCTGATTTAGAAAAGCCTGTCGCTGATGATATTACTGAACTATCCGATGATGATCCTGAAAAACAACTGGGTGATCTTGCGCTGGATTTCACCGGCGGTTTAATTGCTACTGAAGATAATGTAGACACTCCTGCCTTTACTTTGCGTGCACTCTTTATCGCAACAGTATTTTCCATTCCTTTGACATTTATCAACACTGTCGCATCGTTTAGAAACAACTCGTTTGGTATTCCTTCAACCATCGCAAACATACTTGCATATCCTATTGGTATCTTTTTTGCTGCAACTTTGCCAGATGTCTCTTTATTTGGAGTCAAGTTGAATCCTGGTTCTTTTTCTGTTAAAGAGCATGTTCTAATCAACACCATTGTATCAGCATCTGCAGCATCACCTTACGGTATTGATAATGTCGTTGGACAATACCTGTTTTTCAACGATAGGGATGTTCATTTCTGGAACTCTTTTGTTTTCGTTGCTCTTACTCAATTTTTGGGCTATGGACTTGCAGGTTTGGGACGACGATTCTTTGTAAAACCCACCGCCATGTTGTGGCCGGGTGTGTTGGGACAAGTTGGTTTCTTCAACTCTTTCCATGGTGCAAAGTCGCTCGATGATCCAAATGGAAAGTATTACAATAGCATGTCAAGGTGATTCCATTTAATGTAGATATACTGCCTTCTGGATTGCTTTTGCATTCATGTTCATTTATCAATGGGTTCCATCATATTTTGCAACTGCTCTCACTTCAGTCTCAATTCTTTGCTTCATTTCCAAAAATAGAGTGGTAAGATTTTTGGGTTCTTCATATGTTGATACTGGTCCAGGTATTCTTTCTTTTTCTTTTGATTGGACATATGTTGGGGGAGCTTATTCCCCAATGTACGTCAACTGGAACTCTATCTTTGGAAACGTTTTAGGAATGTGGATTATTGCCCCATTAGCGTATTATATGGGTGCTTTTGGCACTCCGACTTTACAACCTGAAATGAACTATGGTGGTGGCTATATAGAGTCTTTAACAGATTGGAAAAACTCTACTATCGCTTATGACCCTATTCCTCCGTATTCATCAAACAACTTGTACGATGTTAACGGGTATCAGCTATCTCTAGACTCTGGTGGTGGCTGGCCTTCACTGTTGGACGAAAACAACAACTTGAACACTACAGCATATGCTATTGCAGGAAACAAGGTTTACTTGTCTACTGGCTTTGCATTTTCGTACCTAGCTAGTTTCCTGGAATTCGGGGCCATGTTTTCTCAAACATTCTTGTTTTATGGAAAGGACATTTACCGTCAAATGAAGGAGGCAATCAACCAAACTGAAAATGATTTAGACTCAAAAGATCCTCACTACAAAATCATGAAAAAGTACAAGGACTTGGGAGAGCCTTATTACCTTGTATACTTTGGAATTTTGACTGTTGTTACCATCATCTTTTTACAATTGTCTGTATTTACATTGCCGTGGTATGGTACTATTTTGGCTATTATTATCTCTATTCTTGGAGCTATACCTACTGGTGCTTTAGCTGGGATTACGGGCAATACTCCAGGCTTGAATATCATTTCTGAAATGGTTGGCGGCTTTATGTTCACTGGAAAACCAGTGTACGTAATGACATTCAAATCTCTTGGGACAAATGTAGTTGGCCAGGCAATTACTTTGTTAGGGGATCTAAAGTTGGGTCATTACATGTAATCTCTGACTAAATTTAGGCATATCTCACCATTGGCAATGATTGCATCTCAATTTATAGGTACTCTTTATGGCGCTATTATCAACACAAGTGCTTCATTTTATGCCATGGACAATATTGTGAACATCACCGACCCTAAAACTCAATACGGTGCTCAAGGGTATTTGGTATTTGCTTCAGCGGGTGGTATTTGGGGTGCACTAGGTACATGATGCTAAAATTAGGTCCTGCGAGAGCCTGGGGTACATCTTCACCATATTTTGTATTAAACTATGGATATTTGATCGGATTCTTGCTACCATTCATCCCATACTTTATGAACAAGGTCTACCCAGCGAAATTTTGGAACTACGTCAACTTTTACATCATTTGCGACTCGATGGGCCCATATACTGGAACAATTAACAGCGGATATATCAATATCATCATTGTTTCCATCTTTGTTCAATTCTATTTGTACAGATATCAAAGAGACTTTTGGAACAAGTACGTTTATTCTATTCAAATTGCTTTTGATACAGCAGCCCCATTAGTTACCACCATTGGTGTACTGCTTAATACATATGTGATCACTGATTCCAGCAATGCACAACAAGGTTTGTTTACTCCATCCACCGGTATTTACGATTACTACTGCTATGGCCAAACTTGGGACGGACAACCATCATCATTTTAGAATAAACAGGACTTTTTTTAGTTTGTCTTAATATCCTACCGCGAGTACTGGTCCAGCGTAAACAATCACCGCTATGAATTATTATGTTATCGCTATTACGGTAAATGATTAATGAGTTACTATTACTAGCCCGCCGAATTTGGATTTTTTCAAAAATTCTGCAGCCATGTTTCTTGTGTCGACGATTTTGAATTTGGTATTGGCGAGCTCAAATTACAATGGAACATCCTACACCGTGACAACAGCTGGCAAATACAACCTTTATAGCGCCAAGGGCTTTTTTATAACGGACAACTACTTGAACCACGATTCGAACGCAAATTATGATCAATGCCTCTCGAAATGCGTTTCCACTGCCGGTACCCACCTCTAACTATAGAATGTACCGTTTTTACTTGGACATATGGTGGTTGCTATCTTCTTGACCGACCGCTGAACAACTACACTATTCTCCCAAACACTTTGGCGACAACCGCGTATTCATTCACTAAATTAGCTTTATTCTGTCTAGGAGTCCAAGCTGCGCAGATAATGCAGGTATTGTTACTTGTAAATCGACACCTAATTTGTCCTCAAAGTCTGTGAAAAACAGTAACCTGACAGACTTTAACAGTGTTAAAATGAATAATACCGGTGGTTGGTACACTTCCAATTGTGCATTTAGCCTTTTGAAGGTTTCAAATGGAAATATTGACTCTGTACAGAATGGAAATGCCGCAATGAACACTTCTGATTGCCAGAGAATGTGCATGTACAATCAATTTCAATGCACAGGCTACATTTATTATCCAACTGATTACACTTGTTTCATTTACGATAACACAGTTGATGCACTTGGAATTGGAAAAAGTAGTATGTGGCAATGCGGATTCCTACTTAATAGGAGCACAAACTGCTTTGATGATGGATCGTTAATCAACTGCGATTCTTCAGCGTAATCAAAACACTAATCTAGACGTAATTTGGACCCTTTAGATCCCAACTTTAACTCCACAGTCAGCATTAGCACTTCTAGCGGCTCGAATAACACATGGATAATTGTAGGTGTGGTTATTGGTCTCTTGGTACTCCTGCTGGCATCAGCTGTCTTTGCCTACTTTTGGTATCGCAAAAAGCAAAGTCAAAAGTCATCTTATTACATTGGATCTACAAGTAATCTTTCCAGTACATCTACTCCGGTACATCTTCCAGCTTCCCCATTGAATAATGACTTTAATCGTTACTCTTATATTTCTCAAGAAACTCAATATCAAAAAAACGCACCTAGCGAATTGTCAGACAAGAATCGCTCATCATTAATATTTCAAAACCATTCGCCCTATTTTCCTAATACAAGCCTGCCTAATAACTTTTCCTATTCGGCAGTTTTAACTGACCCAAATAATGGAAATGTCCCTTCTCCAATAGCATCCCTGGTTACATTGCAATCACCTAATCAGGACAATTCACTTAATTTTCAAGAAAGTTCAGCAGATGCGCAGCTGCCGGTTATCGCGCTGATTGCCAAAGTACAGCGTACGCCTTCTATTCAACCTCCAAAACTGTCGCAAATAGAGACTACAAACGACATTCGCAGCAAAGTAATTGTACCAACCATGGAAATCGGTGATATACAACCACCAACAATATCCAACCTAATTCAATTACCAAATGATTTGCCAAAGAGTTCATCTCCAAATGACAGTGTGATATAACTGTCGCAGACTAAACATCATGAATAAAATCTATTTACCCTATTCACTATTATCAATGTATAATTACTCAAACAATCTTATTATTGCTCACTTTGATTTGTAATTATTAATCCGAGAGCACTACAAATTCGGGGGCTATTCTGTTTTTTTCCAAATGAAATTATTGAATTGGATTTTATATATGATAGTATCTGCGACATCAAATTACAACGGGTCTTCCTTCTCGATTGAAACTGTAGGGAAATATAATGTTTATAGTGCCAAAGGCTTTTTTTACGAAGACAACTTTTCATCGTATCAAAAAAATGCTACATTCGACGAATGTGTTGCGTCATGCACTTCACAAGCTGGTACTATATGTTAACCAAGAATGCACTGTTTTTAACTGGTCTTCTGAGAGTGGATGTTACACTATTGATCGACCATTAAACACAATTATAATGAAACCAAATCCTCTGGTATCTGTTGGGTAATTAATTCTAAAATGCAGATTTGTACTATCAAGGAGTCCAAACTGCGTTGATAATGGTGGAGTAATCACTTGCAAAACTATTCCTGATAATTCTGGGAAATCAGTGAACTCCACAAAGGAAACAACCTTAAATGGAGTGACATTGATACATAATAATAACGGCTGGTACTCTGGTAAATGTTCCTACACAGTTCCGCATGTATTTAGCAACTACTACGTTGGTGGCATCCCAAATGCTATAAATGAAACTAATTGCCAAACGGTGTGCTATAAAAATAACTTTCCATGCACTGCTTATGTATTTGATGCTTCGGATTATCGTTGCATTCTATATGACGTTACGGTGGACGCGCTAGGGATTGAAACTAACTCTTCATTCGCTTGCGGATTTCTTTTGAATAGGAACACTAATTGTTTTGATGATGGATCACACATCAACTGCGATTCCTCTGCGTAATCAAAACACTAATCTAGACGTAATTTGGATCCATTGGACCCTAATTTTAATGGCCCTGTAACGCCTGTTTCACCCACAACTTCAAATACGGTTTGGATAGTCATTGGAGTGGTAATTGGAGTATTGCTTATACTGTTGGGAGTGGTAGCAGTTGCATTTTACAGACTTTACAAAGGTGGTCAAGAAAAGAATTCGCAATACTTTGGGACAAATAGTAATATTCGTGGTATTTCTCTAAAGTCTCCTTCAGATAATTCTAGCAAAAACTCCAATATATCCAAAGAAACGCAATATCAACGATATTCTAAAGTTCCAACTGACACCAGTGCGGCATCACTTCTTACAGACGGTTATGATGCTGGCAGGTTTGATATATTAAAGAAATATGCTGAGCATTCCCCTAGGTTGACCAATTCCGATCCGTTAAATAAACTTTCCAGCTCAACGGTGATAACTGATCTCAGCAAGGACACATCAATGGATGTAAATGCACTTCCTCAAACTGCTACAATTGCGCAATTACCTGTAATAGCTCGTGTGCCAGAATTGACGAGACATTCATCGGCAGTCCCCCCAAAATTAACTCCTTTTGAAAAGCTTTGTAGTTATCGAGATAAGAAGTTGGGTAGTAAATCAAGCAAGGATATCGAGTCTCCTACCAAGCTGGAATAAACCCCAAGCAGTCCAGGAAGAATGAAGGCTCTCTGCCATCATCTATTATATCTCAATAAATTGATATTGAATCATTAAAAGAACACTAATTTTTTTATTCCGCAAAAAGACGCAAGAATTACTCGACCGTTATCCAATTCGGGGATTGTCGAAAAAAACTTTATGATTTTGTTCTGGACCATATTTTCGATTATATCAGCGACGTCAAATTATAATGGGACCTCATTCTCTACTTTGTCGGTAGGAAAATATTCAGTGTACAGTGCAAAGGGGTTTTATTTTGCCGATAATTTTTTAACCCATGATGTGAATGCAACATACGACCAGTGTGTTTCTTCATGTACTTCGAATGCAGGTATTATATTGCTAATCAGAATGTACCTTTTTCAGCTGGACCTCTGTTCAGCCTTATGGTGGATGCTATACGAGCGATAGACCATTAAATACCATCGAAATTTTGCCAAACGCTCTAGTAACTGTTGGGTAATTACCGCTAAACTTAGATTTATCTTGTCAAGGAGTCCCAGCTGTATTGATAATGCTGGAATAATCACTTGCAAAGTTGTTCCTGATGTTTCCAGCAAATCAGTAAAGAACAATACCGTCTCAATTTTGAATAATGTAAAATTGAATAATACAAATGGCTGGTATACGTCTAACTGTGTCTTTGGTCTGCTTCCGATTACAAACAACTATATTCTAGGTGTCCCGAATGGCAATGCGGCTCTCAATGTAACGGGTTGTCAAAAACTATGTTTCAATAACCATTTTCAATGTACTGCGTATATTTATCATCCTTCCGACTTTAGTTGCTTGATTTATGACAATACTGTTGATGCCCTTGGAATAGAAACAAGTTCAATGTGGGAATGTGGCTTCCTTTTGAACCGAAGCACTAATTGCTTTGACGATGGCTCTTTAATCAACTGCGACTCCTCTGCGTAATTAAAAACTGATATAGGCGTAATTTAGATCCAACAAATCCAAACTTTAACGGAACAGTTATTGAACCTCCATCTTCTGGGCCAAACGTAACACCAATTGTAGTTGGAGTGCTGGTTGGAGTACTAGTAATTTTGTTTGTGGTTATTGGGGTTTTGTTCTACAGACACCACCGAAAGCAGTTTGTCCAAAGACCCAAAGACGCTGCTTCAAATAGCAACCTCTCTGGTCTGTCTACGCCAGTTAATGAGCCTCCAGAGTCCCCATTATATAATGATAGCAATCGGTATTCTTATTTATCGCAAGATACACAGGTTCAGCGATATTCACAAGTACCCAGCGATCCATCCGACTATAAACGCACATCTATGCTTTCGGAAGGTCTTGATGCCAACACATCTCAAATCTTCAAAAAATACTCCACCTATCAAACAAATGTATCAAGTACTAATCTACATAACCAATATTCTTATTCAAACTTGCTAGTAGATAACAGAAATGCAAACACACCATCGAGTGGAAATTACAATTCAAACTTTGGCCCTATACCAATGTTGCAATCACCAGTACCATTTAATAACAATCCTCCTCCGCCAACTCCTTTAGTGGCACAGCTGCCAATAATTGCTCAAATCCCAGAAGTGAGTAGAGTTTCATCTGTCCAACCACCGAAACTGTCCCCATTTGGATTGCAAAGGAACTATGGAAATGGTACATTAACCAGCACCTCAAGTAGGGATATGCAACCACCAAAGTTGCTCACGTTGGAAGAATTCGAAAATAGTCGTAAAAACTCTGTATTCTCAGCAACCACCAGCAGAGACTACACTTCATAATCGTTCAATAAACACTCGCATTCTAAAAAAAAGATTTATTTTTTGAATTGAACTACATCCAGTTCCAGTTCATGAATATTGCTGAATGAATCTAACTTTACATAGGCCACCAAATGGCTTCCAACGGCACATTTATCTATAGGTGAGACTTTAACCTTCCCGTCTTTAAACGATAACATCATATATACAACTTCTAAGTTAGTATAGATTGCCTTGTCCCATGCTAACTCCTAATATCACAACTCTCATTGACAAAAACTGTTTAACGGGTTCAGGGATATCAGAATACAACATATTAGCTTCCCTTTCGATATACGGATACGGAATACAGAAATTCTCCATTCCAATATGGTTCATTAAAAGTAACAGTGTCAGTATCACCATTGACGTTTGTGGAACATACGAGGCAAGTATTAGAATGATTCCAACAGCGACAAAGCCAAATACAAAAGAGTATTTCTGACAGAATAAACAAAAGAGGTATAACAATACAGTAACTAGTGATAAATTTGCTTTTCCGTTGCAGGTGTGAGTTGGATTAATCCTGTCCCAATAAATCAAACTGATTTCATCCTGATCGTCCAGTTCCAGGTACAAAACTGAATGTTTTGAGGACTTGCGCTCAGTCAGCAACGAACTGATTTTGTTGTTGAATTTTTGAAATTCATACTTCCATTTGAATCCGTACCGATCAAAGCAGAAGGCAAAGTGCGGAGTAATTGTTTTTATTTGCTGGGTATTTTCAATTACTTTGGAATCGATATCTTCTCTTACTGAAGTTACAAGTGACTCTAGCATTATGGAAAAAAGACAATGCAGTTCAAGGTCCGTTTTGTGGCTGAAATAGGCCGAACAATGCAAGATTGTAAACCCCAATGAAAGTCTTGTGCTTTCGGTGATGTATTCTAACTGCAGAGGCGGTTGGTTACCTAGCAAGGCGATTCTAACCGTGTAACATTATTGAAAATTGTTTTCTTTTCTGAATTGCACATTCAAACAGAATGACGAAATTTGTTAATGGTTTTATTACAGGAAATCGACCACATCAAACTCTAGTTCAGCTAAATTGAAAGATGAATCTAAGCGGAGGTGTGCTGCAAGGTGTTCTCCCTGTGGACATCTGCTAATCGGCAAGACTTGTACTTTTTCACCTTTGAAAGACAAGAGTATAAACACATAATCTTGGTCATGATACAGTCCTAGTACAAGTTTTTCTTTTGAGAGAAACGTTTTGATTCCTACTGGAACTTTGGAATATAATTTGTTGGTTTCCTTGCTGATATATTCGTACGGTATGCAGAATTGGAATATTCCGGGTATCTTCACTAGCAAGAGCAATGGCAGTACGACCAATGTCTTTGGCATGCAACATACAAAGGCACACAAGCAAAGAAACACTGAAAAGTTGAACCAGTTCCAAAATATGCTGCAAAATATGATATTTAATATAGTTGAGAGTGATAATCTTGCTTTTCCATCGCTACTGCGACTAGGATTCTTGATGCAGAGTTTGGCATTGGTGATTTCCTTTTGCCCGTTTATTTCAAGTAAAATAGTTGAAGTATTGACTGGACTAGCTAGATTGATAGTAGACCATAAATTGTTGTTTACTTTTTGGAATTCGTACTTGCATTGAAACCCATATTTATCAACGCGAAAGGCAAATCGTGGTGTGACAGTATTGATATTTGAGAATAGTTTCATGATCATGCTATCAATATCATTTTTCTTTTCCGCCAAGTAATTCATCGGCGCTACATAGAGGAGTTGATTGCAGCTAAATACTTTGCGCCACTGGATAATTACTGTAATAGTACGATCCACCCGTTTAGAAGCGCACAGTAATACAGTAAACAGTAGGGGTCCCAATCTCGTGCTAATATTTACCAATAATGCACTCATTTATATCTGCAAACAGTTGATCACTCATGTATCTCTACTCAAATGCAAATTGCTGCGTCTCGATAAGCAGAGTGTATTTCTGCGGTCCTATAACATTCTTTGCACAAGAACATCGATGGATTCAATTTTTTTCGCAAATTTTCAAATTTCAAGGAATTCAGAGCCCAAAACCAATCCACACTCTCTAATGAATCATGGATTTCAAAAACATTAAAGAAATCGTATTTCAGATGAACCTGATTTAAACTGCGAGTATCCTGTTTGACTTTAGCAACTGAACCGACTGCATAATAATGGATCTGATGAGATTCAAAAAGAATTATCGATGCTTGACTTTTTATATTTCTAGTCTACAATTATTTTCTTGAAGAGTGGTTCGGGTCGGTTAAATTCGAGTGTTACTTCCATGAATTAATCTAGTACCACCGTGTGACCCATTCAATGTGAAATAAATGGTTTGGAAAAATCCAAAAAAAGACAGGTCAGGCTATGGTTGTCCCATCCTTTTGCAATTCAACGATTGCAAAATCCACGAAAAACGTACTTGTGGATCAAAAACTAAACGCTTGAATCCACCGCTTTTCAGTTTACAAACTGCTATCTTTGTTTATGATTATATTGTTTAGCGACTGAAATCAAGTACTACCTTGGCGGCACTTGATTTATGGAAACGTGCACCCAAAAGGGCTACTTTTTTTATCAAAGTAACACAGATAAAACAACTTGGAATGCTGGGCGGGGATATTCTCTCTGAATTTATCGCAAACGAAACCCACTTATCGTTACTGTTTCATAGTGAATACTGATGACAGGATGCATATACTATTGTACCGTGAATGTATTATGGTACATCAGTAGAGTATCAGGTGTCTTCCTTATAGGGACTACCCAGGCCAGTTCCCAGACACATTAGCCTTTAAATACACGAAAAAAAATTTATTGTAAAAATGAACCCTAAAGTCGTTGATGGTATCAAGGCGGTCGTCTATGGCCAAATCCTGTCTATTATCCTGTCCTCCACGTTTATCTTTACTCAGATGGTAAACCTGGGTGATATTTATCCATACATTTTCCCAAACGAATTGATGTACCACTTGCTGTTCCTTGTTTGTTTGCTCAAGTTGGGTTACATTATCAATTTGTACAAGACTAAAGGTACTCCTGTTGTTGTTACTTCTGTTGTTTCTATGGGTGCAATCGATGTATTGGCAAACATGGCTCTTTTGAAATCATTTGAATATACTTCAGGTATATCAGTTACATTGATTTCATCCACTTCTGCAATTCTCGCTGTTCCAATGTCTTATTTTCTCTTGAAATCTAGATACAACAGATGGCATGGAGTTGGTGTTATTATTGTCATGATTGGATTAGTGTTTATCAACTGGTCAAAGTATGATCAAAACGGAGATCAACCTTCATATTTCCACGTTACTGGGTCCATTCTAGCTGCTTTAGCTTCACTAGGGTTCGCTGCTTCTTCGGTAATCCAAACCAAAGTTATTGAAGATATTGATGAAGGTTATCCATGGGGTGCTCTCTCTGGATTCGGTGTTGTTTCTTCTATTGTCGCCTTTGTTATTGCTAATTTGACCCCATTGCACACTGAAGACAGAGACGTATTGCTCAACTCTAGCTCCCCATATGCTTGGTACATTATCGGTTATATTGTTTGTTTGGCCTTGTTCTACATCTTGTCCCCATTATACTTGCAAAAATGGTCTGCAGTCAATTTCCAAATGTCCATTTTGACTGCTGATATTGGTGTTTACATCTTCAACATCTTTTACTTGCAAGCCAGTTTAACTGCTATTTACACCACTGGGTTCTTTGTTGTATTGATCGGTATGGCCGTCTTTAACATGGCACCAGTTCTTGCTGGGGAATCTGAAGATGAACAACTCAAAGATCACATTCCTCCAACTACCTTGAAATAAATATAGAATATTTTTCACACCGTGGCTCCAGTTGCGCATTTATTACCATAACTCAATACTTGAAGATAATTCGCCGATATTAACCGAAATAGAATTTATACCTGTTGACATACTCGCTGATTGAAATGGACAAACTCACAGTTTACGAATTCACTGATGGTAATAATAAATTATTTGATCATAAAGGTAAACTAGAGTAATTCAAGACCATGTAAACTATTCAAGCAAACGAAACACTAGCTCGCCAAATCAAAAGTATCCAATCGCTAATGTTCACAGCATCTACATGCTCAAAGGTCCTTTGGTACACTAGTGTTCACTGGTTGCACAAACTTTTCAAGAAATGGCTGAACCGGATCTCGATGAAATTGTAGAAACAGAACAAGACACCCTGCTACCAGTAACAAGAAAACCAACTTACTACGAAAAAGTAGGATCGTACAAGAAATCAATCATTGCAGCAGTAATTATTTTTTTCTTGTACTTTATTTCATATTTTGTTTTGATCCCTAGACTAGTCCAAGAAAAGATTGACGGCCAAGGTACATTATTACAGCACTTGCATATAAACTCTTTTCAAGATATTGATTTATCATTAAAAGTACCGGTAGACCAGTCACCAATTTCAGCCCAAATTGATTTGGGAGAAATGAACTTGTATTTGAATCAAACACAATTTGGAATTGTAAAATTCCCGGTGATTTATAGTTTTGCAAACAGTCCTGTAGTATGGATCAATAGTACAGTCAATTTTGAACCACAACTGCCAATTATTCAGTATTACTTGGGCAAAATCATTAAACATGGGATGCAAGGAACAATGGTTGTAAAAGCTATTCCTAGAGTTCATATTCCCATCTTGTTTGGCACTTGGGCAGCCAATTTGTACAGAGAGTATCCAATGGTGAAGCAAGACATTGATTTGAGCCAATTCAACGCTAGTTACAGTGACGTGGAGATCAAGACTGTAAAAAAGAAAGGCTTTGATCAGTATTTTGTTTCTCTAAATGCAAACTTTTTCAATCCATTTCCAGTATATAGCAAGCTTGAAAACAATGTTCATTTTGGAGTATACTACCAAGGTACAAAAACTTAACCTAGGCAACAAGATTTTGAATATTACAGTGGACCTACGATTAAGAGAACAACAAAATAAGAAATTGATTAAAATTGAAAGTGTTGCCGAGTATAGTTTTGAATTGATGGAGATGGTTGGTAAAGTAGCTGAAAATGAAGACGTTTATCTGACTGTAAAAGACTTACAAATTGAAGGGATTCGTGAATATCAAGATATCATTGATGGCTTGTATTACGAATTCCTTGTTCCAAAGATTGAAGTTTGAATAAAACCATTCGCTTGAATCAATCCAATACCCCTGAATTTAATTACATTTTGAACACAGCCGATTATTCTGATTTATTAAGCAAGGTTGCAAATTGTTCTCTGCTGAATATTTGTGAAACCATTGCAACCAATTCACTGCGTTCATTTGACAAGTACTCGAAATATTCAACTAAATGAGAAAATCTTACCAAGGCACTTTTCCATCTCGTTATCCTTGTATTGATTTACCAATTCCTTGATTTCTTGGATTTTTACTTTGATTGCTTCAAATCTAAATTCAATGTCAACTTGTTCATCTAATGAGTTTTAGTATACCATAGATTTGAAGAGAATTCATTTTATTAAGTAGTGAAATGTATTTTGATTCAAGGTCATTATCAATGAATTGTATTTTGAAATCGTCATCGACTAGTGTAGATTCGTCCATACAGAAAAGAGTTTTTTTACTATTTATAACATTTAAGCTTTTCCAACATTGAAAAGCTTAAATCTTAGTTTCTTGTTTTCTGACTGAATGCAGTTCGGTAGAGACACTTCCTATATCTTTAGTTTGCATATTGTTGGTCTTGTCTCTAATGTGTTTAATCATTCTAAACATTATCGTAATAAAAAACAAGTGGGACATTCCAAGCACGCTGAATTAGAAATACTTTACCCGCCAATTATAGAAATACCAGCGCCTACTTGGCCACCGATATACCACGCAATCAACCAAGTGACAAGGCCGGTCCAGTCCGAAGTAAAGCTACATAGCACTAATACATTTATTTCTCTGAAATGTTTGGAGTCTATTTTGTAGTCCAAATCTCCAATCATTAATTGAATTTTTGTTCTTGCCATGTTCTTTACTGTCATTGTGATATAATAAGCATGAAATGTTTCGTAAATCATGCAGGTTGCAGTAAAGATCTCAAATCCATACGTGTACCATCTCTTTAATACAGAAGGCCATGAAACTCCAATATATCCCATGCCCGCATACAATCCACCCATGGTCACAAAGTGGTAAATGATAAACCCGATTTGTAGTCTAGTGATCCTTATTTGTGTGATATAAATGCTCTTTGCGATAAACAGCTTTAGTAATTCCATTTGCCCCAGCACCGCCAAGAGCAAACACACAGAACCAATCAGGTTGTATATCCAATGAAAGAAAGGCATGCACATATTGGAATAGCGTATAATCTGGCTAGTTTGCCAGATTAATGAACAAATCCATAATCCAAATATGAAATAATACACTTTGCCCTTTTGTAGAAATCCCGTTAATAGTTTATAAACCATTGATAAAGATAGTATCAAAAATATTAGAGTAAATGCTGTAGCGATCTTATTGCTGGTTAGCGATAGATCGAGTCCTGGCTCTAATTCTCCGCTCATCCCATAGCCTATCGCGAACAAGCAAGTTGATGTCATTTTTAAAAGAATTATTGAAACAATATCTTTTTGTGATCTAAAATGGTATGTCCATATCTAATCATCACAAACTTTTTATTAGTTACATCTATATTGTCTCTGGTTCGAGGCTTTCTAGTGACAGGTGTCAAGCTTAGATTATAAAATTGGAATAGTTTGCGAGTAATCAAATTCTGCTCAACGATAGGTTTTTATTAATTATCTGCTCGTTTTTCATGCTTATTTATACCCGATGTGAAACCAATAGCAATCTTGATAAATCAGGCACGTCTTCTTCATTGCGATCCAAAATGAACCCTCGAGGTATTTTGACCCTATTAGACCATAAGCATCCTCTATCCAGTGTGTGTTTAATAAAATTAGACTTGTTATCCGCCCCATGGTCCCAAAGGATACTCCTTACTCTAGTAGTGACAAAATCATCGCGATCGCATTCTTCACACCCATGTACGAATTGAAAGTTTGTTGAAAAGATTGTATCAGAGGCACGTTTTGTCAACATATCCAAAAACATGTTGCGTTGTTTTAGTCGGTGTTGTTTGAGAAAAAAGTCTTTCCAGTTGATATCAACGCTGGATTAATACAGAATACCTCATGTCTTGGATAAGCGGCAAGTAATCATGCAATACGCATTGTTTTTTCCAAAATTTCTCGTCATTTGAGATTGCATTAAATGCTTTGGATAGGCTGGATATCAATAGTAGTGTTTGTGCGTCCAGGTATGATGCTATTTGAATCCATATTTCTGTTGGGAGTTTCATTTCTAAAGTATTCATGGAGAGACCATTGTTATTTTTATCACGCCATATAATGAAATGGCAACAATATCTTGAAACCAATTGAAACTATCGCATACAACAGTATATTTATCAGTGTGCCGTAAAATTATTGTGGGGTGAAATTTATTAATACACTGTCTGCATGTCTTTTGGTGACATTATACGTTCAAAGACACAGAGGAATGAGGAATCACAAAACATTCTTGGCGGCGAAAAGACCAAAAATTCTTTGATTAGAATAATATGTATTCAGAACTTTTCATTTTCGTTTTCCGCGAGTTGGATAGACTCGAAAAACTGAAAAGGGAATAACGGACTATCAAGTAAACGTTAATGAGAATACTTTTATCTTGATTACTTGCGGATAGTGCTTTTTTAATAAAAGTGATTCTAAAGGTCGATTACCATACTATGGTAGTAATTCTATTTTTCCAGATACGCGTCACTGAAAGGAAAGCACCAAATAATCAAAATTGGAAACGAGCACGCAGTCTGGTAGGTAGCAGATTTGTTTCAAAATAGATTAAAGTACGTTTATTTGGGGATTAATCGCCAAGAATAAGGTCAAAATAAACACATTACTAAACAATGCACTTTTCCATGTCTGACAAAACTGCAGAAGATAGTTTTGAGATATTCCAAGATGACGAGTTCTTGTTTGGTGTAGAACCATGGGATCCCAAGCAAAATGAATTCATTCTCAACAGCAATGAACCAATGTCGCACCAGCATGCAATATTTCATAAATCAGGAATGTTCAAAAAGAAATGGAAGGAAGAAAAGAAGCTCAAAAAGAAGGATTTGTTTGACCAATCTGTCTTGTGCAGAGTAGCGAGAAAGATGGATAAGGAATCCGAATGCGATACAATTTACATGCACTCTAAAAAGATTATCCAAGTAGAATATGATATTGATCCTAATCTATTCGACAACGAACAGCAAAAAGAAGAGAGCGATATGGATTTAGAATCCGTGAAGCCAATGCAGCCGTTACAGCAGTCGATAATAATGCGCCATACAGACATTGAAGAGTTTTACAATAAGCCACTGGTAGAAAAGAAGAAGGTATCTTATCCTGAACAATACCAACCTGCGATACCATTTCAATCCAAAGTCAAAGAACCTTTGGTGCCTAATCCAAAACAGCAAGACTACCATCCAAACTTGCTAAAGAGGCTCAATAACACTTCAAAGAACGTCGTGTTTTGCTCTCCAGTCTCTAGCAGTATAACTGAATGGAGAAAGCAGAGAGTAATGGCTACTATAACTATGAAGCAGCTCCAAAAGATTTTTCCAACTGCGTATTTTCTCAAGCAGCAGAAAAGACAGGAAGAGCAGTTTGAAGAGCGACATGCGATTGAAGAATTACGAGCAAAAACACCCTATCTAAACAAGCACTGTCTAACAATCAATTTGGAAGACTGTGAACAGAAACTTAATGGAAAAGGCTCCGGTCACTGCTTTCCATTTGAAACCATAAGTGAGAAAATCGATGATTGCTTTATTGCCAAACACAAGGTAAGTTTTACTAAATCAGATTATCCGAAAGAATAAATCACTACCACACATCAAGTCACAATTATCAAATTCAACACTGGTGAACCATCCCTATTACCTCAATCCTAACCAACTGTGTATAAAATTCAACAATCCGGAAAAAAAGAAGGAACAGAAATTCACCAAAGTGTTGCACAAGTCAAGAACCAGTTTAGCAGCTGCACAGAAAGGTGCCTTACCTCCCATCACGCCTCTCTCTCTATCATCTTCCATAAGAGCACTGTCACTTCAATTCGATTGAAAATAAAATTATTCTTTTCCATGACTGTTAAATGGCAAATTTTGAATTTGAATTTTTCCCAAATGCTCAAAGACCCTTCAGAACCAGACCAAATTAAAATCAAACTCAGCGAATGGAAACAGAATCCAGAGTTTGCTAGATACAAGACAAACCAAACTTCATTCCTCCTAAAACCAAATGTACAAAAGCAAGACTATTCTAAAATGACGGTAGAGCAAATTAAGGAAATCATTAGCAAGAAAGAGAAACTGCTAAATTTGCCTTTATCAGATGGCGGAAAGAAAGTCAAAGACTCTATCGCAAATTTGGAGCTTTTGATTATAGAAAAACAAGAGAAACAGGAACCTGTTGATGTACAAGATGATGTGGAAGTGCTGATTAAAGGGATGCAAAAAATCAGTTTAAAGAAGCCTAATCCGCCTCAGAATCATTTACCGGCTAAATTGAAAAAGAAACCTGTTGAAATGATACCACTAAGTGAAGCTAAAGAATTAATGAATACGAAAATTATAATTAGCAAGGAAGAAACTATTGAATATGAAACGGATTATGAATCGGAATACGAATTTGAAGGCGACGAATAATTGTATTGATGCGAAACTAGGATCCAACAGATCTCTAGCCAAAATTAACTGCCTAGTCTCAACTAGAAACTATATTATAAATAAATTTATATTAACATGAATGAATTTGAGTTGGGCCATCGTCGACCACATAATAATAACCGCAGATAGGGACTTGGTATTGAATAGTGTCAAATAATGCAGAGTACCATATCCGCCCTTCTACTGTGAGCAAGAATGGTGTCGACATGTAAATGATTTTACCGAGCGTGTTTTGTGGTTTAATAGATATAGTTCCAGTAGCGTTCTTTGTAAAACTGGCAGCATTAAACACTGGAGATTGGTTAAAATGCCGCACATGGCCCAACAATTCGTTTGACATTAAAGCCTTGTAGTGCTTCAAAGAAGCATAAACATTGATGTCCGTAGATTCTAACGAGATTGGAATCAAATTGGTGTTGACCGAATCAAAATGTATTTGAAATTCAAATATCTCTGGGGTTCTCTTTGTAATTTGAATTGAGCCAGTGGTAAAATTAGACAGTGGTTGACAGCAAAATGCGAAAAAAGTGACTAGGAACATGAAACAACAGAGAATAGTCGCACAAATTGTGATGCGGTAGCACGAAGACTTTTTCTGAATAACGAGGTATAAGTTCTGCTGTTGTATGGGGTATTCATTGATTAGCCTCGTGGTTTCACTTGGGATATTTACAGACACTGTAGAGTTACTAGATTTCATTTCCTTTTTCTTTTTCTTTAGATATTTGTATTCTTCAAGCAGTAACCCATTGCTGGTGAATATGTACTCTTCTTCGTCGTCCGCATCATGATCAGTTGAACTTTGAAAGCCTTGAGAGAATATCGACTGTCGGTTAGACATTTCCGTCTCGATTGTAATCTTGCTCTTCAGCTGGTATTCGTTTTCATTTCTCGGTTCTCGTTTGTCCATTTATTTAAATAGAACGAAAAAATAAAGTTTCTCCAGATTTTTATTCCTTATTTTCACGGGGACCGATCGCATTGATCATGAGAAGTGCCGCCAAAACAAGAGACAATTTAATTAAATGGAATTGTAAGGTGACGGTGTGGGGTGAAGAGTAGAATCCAGACCAGCGCATAATCGAAATAAGGGTTGATCTCTGTACACTTGTTTGCCACGTTTTCTTTTGTCATTGAGCTTGTCAAAGGGCCTTTAAAGAAGCGATAAGGTAAAAATTATGCATGCCATACAATCATATTTAAATAATTGGAATTACAGTATTTCAGCGTAGAAATAATTCAATAAAGTTTCGTCATTTTGAAATTAGTCATCTTTGAGACAACTCAAGCCATTTTAATAAGCTTTCTATAGGAAATATAACAGTTGGTTTATTCCCATTGATACCTGGCTAGTGACTAGTATGACTCAGGTACTACCGTAGTCCTGCTAGAGCTGAATCCTGACCTTGTCCTGCTAGAGCTGAATTCTGACCTTGTCTGAATCCTGACCTTGTCCTGCTTGAGCTGAATCCTGACCTTAGTCTCCATATAAGCGCTCCCAAAAAACAGACTCAGAAGCAGCAGCTCGCAATATCAAATACTTATATACTTTATTCCGATAAATACATTATTCAAATTCAGAAATAGTTTCCTCTGATACATGACTATCTATAGCATTCTTTTCAATAGTATTCAATACTTTAGTATTATAGCCTTTGCAATAATCACACTTGTGGTATAAAAAGTGGTACTTTGCGATGGATTTCAACTCGCAGTCATTACAGTAAACTTCTGAAAAAGTATTTTGGTATTCAGACGGCATCTTGTGTAATTCCAGCATCGCATCGATTCGCTTAAAGTATTCAGTCATATTAGCAAGTGACTTGAAACAAGTTGGGCACTGGTAGCTAGTTTGGATATATTCCTGATGGCACTTGTAATGAATACAATGACCGCAAGGCTAAATTAGTCTTTGAATTACCATAAATATTACTGTTGTTGTAGATGTAAACATGTATTCGCCGCAAATAGGGCAATCTGATTCTAAATTGCGTTCAATACACTTGTGTCGTCCTTTTAGCGATATCGCCATACAGACATTACATTTTTGGCAATGAAAGTAATCTTGTCCCAACCCTTTCCCAATTCGGCATATTCCACATTCGTAGCAATGGTAAATATTCTTTTTAGGATCGTCGTCCCATAATTTACACTCTTTACAGTAATACTTTGATATTCTTTTTCCGCATTCTTCATTAATACAGTCTTGTCCAGCTGGCTGGATCTTGTTACAATGCATGCACATCATAGTAGTTGTCAAATTTCTAAATAAGAAAATAATTACCGAACAATATTATGGTCTGAAACTTCATCGTGGCAGAATCTACATGCAAACCACCTACCACAGCAGTGGCCTTGCAATTTAGTTGCTCTTTGATAATGCTTGCATCCGTATATTCCCAATTCCTTATTATGGTAACTTGGCTCAAGATCTTGTTGGGTTAGTGTTTGAAAGTCTCCCTGAGAAATTCTATTGAGTGTAGGTTCTTGCTTTGGTTGTTTAGCCATCCATCCTCCAGCCATTAGGTTCTGCATTTGTTTAGCTTTTTCTGAAGGAGTCAAACTTGTATTCTTTTGAATTTCCATTATTTTCCTTCGTAGTTCGGATTGATCATTTACTGGAGGTAATGGCTTTGGTTCCTTTCTTGGGCAAAAGTCTTGGTCGCTATCAGAATCTTCAAGAGAGTAGCGCTCAGAGAACGATTGCCTGGTTGATTCAGTTGTTGAGGAGCTTGGAGAGACTGATAAATTATCTACACTAGGAAATTGCATTGATTTTAATTGTTTAGAATTTGTGAAACCTTTTTGGAGTTTGAGGAGGGAGGCTTGAGTTTTATAAAGTCACCGGAGAATTTCTTGGTGTGACGAAGGCAAAAAATGATGTAGTATCTAGTGCGGCCGATAAAATTAGAAGCGAATTTCTATTGAAATGGTTATAGTCATTCATAACTAGCCCATCCCTGAGCATTTTGAATTTTTCCAAGTTTAGGCTTCCACGATTTTTGCGGGAGTCAAAGGCCATCATAGATCACAAGATCTACTTTTGAACAATGGCTGAAATTAACTTGTGGTTGATTATTTCCACAGAACACCTTCATTTAATTCATTTTAACTATTAGTAACATTGTAATTATGAGTGCCCGGTTTAATATACCGTGTTAGGGAAACCTGTCGATGCTAATTAGAACTAGAGGTGGCATCAACGCACGTTGATAGGGCAGTTGCTTTCATAACTCTCACAGCAAGTATTCCAATGCCGCAAGGGGTGCTAAGAAAGGATAGCTTAATTACGGGTAAATATTGTCAGAGTTGCGTGCCTGTACGAGCTGTTGCAAAGGTTGCGTGCAACCTATGATATCTGTCAACTTCTTTGTCGCTATTTGCAAAAAATAGTGGAAAGGAGTATACGCTGTATGAAATGGCTTTCATTCTGGTGCACCTTTAATGAAATGAAGGTTTCTAAAAAAGTCTCAAAATTATCCAATTTAGTAAAGTAAAACTTGTATATTATTAATCACTGGTAGAAATGAAGCATGATGGCGTCCACCTTGTCAATGCATATATTGTGAACAGGGTGAATTTTCTTCACCATATTTGATTCCTTTGAAAGAATATCACTTGCTTCTTCTATCACAATTTGCCCATCAACAAATTTAAAGTAATTCTGGCATACTGAAAGGCCGCTCAGACAATAGCAAGTGTGATAATAATCTGGTGACCTATGCTTAAAATCGTGTTACTTTCCTGGTTTATCCCTTAATCCTCCACTTTCAGACTGACAACAGACTAGAGTATATTCCTGTAATCGAACTGGGTTAGTAATTTCTTACCCCTGTCAAATATAGTAGTGGCTAATAGTTAAATTTCACCTACCTTTTGTTTTACTCAAATGCAGCTCCAACAAAGCACACGCTCCTCCTTGCCAAAATGAATAACATCCATCAACTAATTTGTTGACTCTTCCTTGAAACCCACCTTCACATTGCATTTGCCTAGCTAATGTCCAGTCCAGTACGGCATCCACATCCAATAAATGCACTTTATCGAGGAATGTCAAAGCGGCTAATCCACAGTATGTATATCCGCCGTGAGCCTCTACATTTGGAAATGAACCCAACCCTCCTTCATAGGTTTGACATTTTGCGATAAATTCTGGAACTCCTTCTACCAATTCCGGAGTCAAAATATTCAACAATACTGCAACATTAACTGCACAATAAGATCCACGAATATCCACTTCACCGTCTTCATGCATTTTAAATGATCCATCGGGCTGTTTAACACGCATCAAAAAAGAATATAATGCCTTTCTATCAACTGATTCATACGCATCAGTGGTTCCAATAATTGCAATTGCATTAACTGCAGCATACGTTGTAGCCAAGTGCGAAATTTGTCCTTTTCCTCCTGAATATCCACCACCAACATTCTGACAGCTATTCAGCGTATCTAATGCTCTGAGTTAGCGATATCAACCTCTTTTTCATATCCAAGTCAACTTCGCTGTTTAGCAAATCCAGAGAATGAAATATCCAATAAATCAACCAGGGTTTAGACGCATCCTGAAATTAAAATAAATTACTAGAGCAACAAACCATTTTGATAACCCTTCCTCCAAGACATTGTTTAGATATCGAATATGTTTCTTTCTTTTCAATTTGCTTGTTAATCAGATCGTACTAATTAGGATCCTTGAAATAATGTTCCAAAATGGAATCTTCTACTTCGCTTTGAATTTCAGATGTGTATGTTGGCCAGCCATCATCGGCAAGTTTGAGTGCTGCGAGATTTGTACTCGAGAGTTGCTCCATGGCAAAAAGAAAATTTGCCCTTCAGAATTATCTGGAATGCTGACTATACATTTCCAATATTTTGTCAGAGTATGGGATCGTAAGCCTTATGTGTTTTGGACAAAAGATTAAATCAAATTTGGCATAGCAGTTGATTATAATCGGAGAAATATCTGCCTTTAGCCTCAATTCTTGTTTGCCTCTGGGACTTGGAATCAGAAATATCCCCAGAGTCCAGGATAACAATTTGAGCTCTAAAAGTAGAATCAAGAAATTAATCTCGAGGTCTGATTTCACCAGTGATTGTTTCACATTAAGTTGGAGATTTTTAACCAGAATTTTCCACCTAAAAAATTTCAAAAAATGTCGCAGGTCTTACTAATTGGAAACCCATCAATTAATCAGGAAGAATTAGAACAGACTCACAAGAAGTTGGCTAGCAGGGCCAGTGTTGCCTTTGAACAGCTTGATAGAATTACAAGCAGTAAGTTATTTTTAACAAGTTTCTCTCCCAGTTGGGAAATACAATGAAATATTATCAGGACAATTGAAGCCAGTTGCGTACTATCATTCACTTCAAACATTATCACAATTAGCAAAGTCGTTGGCGCCATCTGGAAAATTAGTTCTCTCCGAACCATGTTTTGTAAACACCTCAGACCTGATGGAATTCAAAGACAAAAATACCTTAATTCCAATTCATACTGAAAGATCGTTGAATTCCGATTTGTTGATGAATGGATTTGTCAATATTAAAATGGAATCTGTTACTATTGATTCTGAAACATTGAAACATTACTTGAAAATCTGGAATGCAGATGATCTACTTCAATCGTTGGATGGCAAATTAGCCATTGTGAATTTAACTGCTGAAAAGCCAGCTTATCATGTTGGTGCAGGAGCTAAATTGTCTTTTGGAAAAAAGAAGGCAAAGGAAGAGCCAAAGAAGCCAGCAGTCTGGACAGTATCTGCAAATGATGACGATGAAGAATTAGAAAATGAAGACGAGTTGTTGGATGAAGAGGATTTGGTTGTCCCTCCTACTCAAGCACCGGGGGATTGTTCAACCAAAAAGAAGGCGTGTAAAGATTGCACATGTGGAAGAGCCGAAGAAGAAGAACAAGAAGCTTTACAGATGGCTGCTAAAATTACTGTTGTCAAAAAGAAACCAATCACCTCTTCCTGTGGATCAGTAACCTTTTCTTAATTATAGTGTTATTTGGGAGATGCTTTCAGATGTAGCACTTGCCCGTACTTGGGCATGCCTGCTTTTAAACCAGGTGACAAGGTTGTGTTGGGCGGAAATATGCTGAAGGATGATATTGAGCTATAATAAATTGTGAAATAATAACCCTGTTCCATACAAGTTGTGATGTCAATTTTCTTGCTTATCAGAGTGATAATCACCACGCATCTCTGTCCAAGCCAAATCTCCCATCCACGGACCAAAGGCTAGAATGACACTTTTGATAACCAACTGTCTTGGTTGCAGACATTTGAAAATGTCACTGCGTTCTATTCATTGGTGCTGCTTTTGGATCTTAAATGAACGGGGGGACCAATCAACCATCCCAAAATAACTTTTTTAGATCAAGATCCAAGATCATGCTAGGGTCCCAGCAATTAGTCTGTTGGATTTCACAATAGCGCAAAGACAGACAATAGAGAACTATTTGGTTACGGCACGGCAGATCCGTTATGGTATTGAAAAACCACCAAAAGCAAAACAAGGGTGTAGAATAAAAAATGTATAAATTTATTGGTTTGTGCAAAAAAACATGTTACAGTGTAATACATAAATAATTAGCATGCAAAGCTAGCTGGTTGGCGGGAGCAGTTTTGTTGAACGCAGCGAGGGCCAACAATTTCCCATAATTCTTGACAAGCTGAATCAAGGTTTTCCCCTTCGTACTCTTCATCAAACTGAAATAAGCCAATTGATTTTGGTTTAATAATATGCTTTGGAGAGACTTGGAGCTTTCTAGGAGCTGGAGATAAGATGAAATCCATGTCGTTCATAAATAATTGATCTGTATTTACAGTTAAACTTGCAGAGGACATGTATGTATAAATATAGTGTGATTTGGAAGTGGAAACTCTGGGCTATTTAAATGATTTGCGGACGATTTTTTCAATCCCTCACCTAGTGGCTTAGGAAACGGTGGGCTCACCAACCGCAACTAATTCTAAATAGGCAGGTTGTGCAACGTAACACCGCACTTTGATAAGAAGGCATTTCGAGGGTCATTATCGAGGAACTATCACATTGGTTCGGCAAAATATTCAACTACAGAAAATTCCAAACAAGACTGCGCAAATTTGTGGTGGAATTTCGGTAATTTTAAATTGTGTGGTGGAGTAATAGTGAGAATAGGGTTTGGACTATGCACTGATTATACGAAGAATAACAAATTCTCACAAGCTAACGGTCGGCTTTGCCACACCATAATTTCTTTTAGTTTGCAAAGAAAACCAAGTCGGAATTCACCAAAGTATTACACATAGAGAACTACCATTTACTTATTGATGCTTGAGCTGTCTTGATAATTTAACCCTGCCTAATGAGCCCTATGGCTGTACTCTCCAATTTCTTTAGTGAGCCACTCGTACATGACTTTCACAGGGACAGTGCTCGGACGTCCGTGAGTCAAGCGGTCTTCGATAAGGAGAGGGGTGCGTTGCTTAAACTCTTTTGATTGGAGGGATACAAAACAATACATAATCTCTCTCCCAGTAACACCTTTCAGGTTACACTGACTGTTAATCAAATCTCTGTATCACTGGACCAATTTTTCAACAAATATACTCAACTGCAACGGGAAAACTTTTAAATCAACCGCTCCAACGGTTTAGTTGGAGATTAGAACAGCAGAAAAAGTCAACAACAGCTACACCGTAATTATTATTCACTTGATACCCATAACTTTTCGTCCAAAATTTGTTCGCTTTTGATAGTTGAGGTGGATATTTTTTTGAGAACTCTTGATCTTGTTAAGCAAAATCATAATACAATGCACTCTCGCAACGTGGTACTCGGCATGTTTTCAATCACAACGCTTATTTCTTTGCGGATCAACTACCTTATAGTTATAACGAAAGAGACTAGAAAAGTATTCCCATTTTCTTGCAAGAGTTTATTTTCAGAGAATTGACGAATGATACCAACCCAAGCCATACATACCTTCAGTCCAAACCCAACCTGCTACTTTTTCTTCTACTGTGCTGTAAATTTCTTTAAACTCGACTTTGATTATTCGTTTACAAAATACTTGGCCATTCATTAGCTTTATGGCCATTTTTGGACTTTCGATATTGTCATATTGCACAAATATACTTTTCAATCCTTTAGATTCACCCACTGTATGCAGATCTGTAATCTTTCCAAATTCGCCAAACTTTTGTTCAATCATTTCTCTTGTAACTGACAAATCAACCTTACCGATAAAGATAGAGTAAGGATCACGCAGCCCTTCTGATTTTTCCAAGTTGGTTGACCACTCAACCGACCAATCGAATTTCAATCTGCATGCTTGCAGAGCCAGCATCTATATTAGGAATGGCTACCGCGTCTTCTCGGTAGCAATATTTTACAAAGACACTTCCTCTAGATTCTCCAGTCGCATAATCACGCAGGACTTGAAAGTCTATGTTAGCATGCCTCACCTTCAATTTCGCCAAACTGTTCGAAAACTTTTCGCAGTTGTTCTTCACTCAAGTCTTTAATTTTTGATACATAAATAGTTCGGTTCACTTTGGCCTTTTCAATTCGAATTTTTCTCCCATGCAATGCTGTTCCTGCCGCTTCAATAAAGGCTTTGTCTGCGTCTTGATGGTTTTTGAATTGCACAAAGGAGAATGGCCGCTGTTTCAAGTCTCTAAATACTTTGACATTCAGCAATTCTCCGTATTTTTGAAAGACTGAATAGACGCTAGCACTTAGTTGCTCATCTGTCTTGTTGGTGCAAAGACTACATCAAATGGAAATACCTTGCCACAAAAAGACACGCAGTTGGTAATGCTTTTTCAACTTTTCTTCCGTGGTAATTTGGAATAGAAGAAAGATGACTATTACCAGTTTGCGCGGTATCCAAATCCGGGTAGTCAATTCCTTCAAAGTCCTCTTCATCAATTTTGACACGTCTCCTAACTAGCGGTGGATAATTTCTTCGATCGGTCACGGATAGCCGCTTCATATCAAGAGGTGAATCGCAAGATTTAGATCGAAACATTACAAAAATCGTGCATTGAATGAAAAATTAAGCTTTCTGTTCACGCCTCATTCGTGAGAAACCCACACCCAAATTTTTTTCAAACAGTACACCACTTTGAGCTAAATAGGGATTTGATGAAATATAGAGATTGTTTACCAGACGCTCTTTACTTTCCCGCTATAAATTCATGTTCTATTCGTTTCATGTCACATAAAGTGGCTTGGAAATCGTGACTCTTTTATTTTTTTTTCTGAAAAAGAAACTCCACGACTTTAATTTGTTGATAGAATGGCTTCATACTATAACTTCAAGAAGGTCCAAGTGGTACCAAATGGAACCGAATTCATCGACATTGTTCTTTCTAAAATCAATAGAAAAACCCCAACAGTCATCCATCCAAATTATCAAATTACTCGTATTCGTTCATTCTATATGAGAAAAGTCAAATTCGCACAGGATTGTTTCGATGAAAAGCTGGGACAAATCTTGTCTGATTTCCCTAAACTTGATGTAAATATTGATTTTATTGTAGGAAATCCATCCATTTTATGCTGACTTGATGAACGTATTGTACGACAAGGATCACTACAAATTAGCTTTGGCGCAAATTAATACCGCAAAGCATTTAATTGACAATGTTGCAAAGGATTACGCCAGATTACTTAAATTCGGTGATTCCCTATTCAGATGTAAACAGCTCAAGAAGGCTGCCTTGGGTAGAATGGCTACAATTATGAAGAGACAAAAAGACAGTTTAGCATATTTGGAGCAGGTCAGACAGCACTTGGCCCGTTTGCCTTCCATTGACCCTAATACTAGAACTCTCATTGTTTGCGGTTATCCAAATGTTGGAAAGTCTTCATTCATGAACAAGGTTACTCGAGCAGACGTTGAAGTCCAGCCATATGCTTTCACCACCAAATCTTTATTTGTTGGACACATGGACTACAAGTATTTAAGATGGCAAGTTATTGATACTCCTGGAATTTTAGACCATCCTCTTGAACAAAGAAACACGATTGAAATGCAGTCTGTAACTGCTCTTGCACATTTAAGAGCCTGTGTCATGTTCTTTATCGATGTGTCTGAGCAATGTGGTTACAGCATCAAGGAACAAGTTGGTCTATACAACTCTATTAAGCCATTGTTTGCCAACAAACCAGTCATGGTGGTAGTAAACAAAATAGATATCAAGAAACCAGAAGATTTGGATCCTGAACAACAAGAATTATTGAATTCGATCACTAATGACGAAGAAGTTACGTTGGCTCTTACCAGTTGTTACACTGACGAAGGTGTAATGGATGTTAGAAACTTGGCCTGCGATAAACTATTGGCGTCTAGAGTTGAACAAAAGCTCAAGGGAACGAAAATCCAGTCTGTTATCAACAAATTACACTTGGCTCAGCCAGTTGCTCGTGATGACAGAGAAAGACCGGCTTTCATTCCTCCTGCTGCGCTCAACAGAATTAAATACGATGCTAAAGATCCAAACAGACCAAAACTCGCGAAAGACATTGAAGAAGAGAATGGTGGTGCTGGTGTATATAACGTTGATTTGAAAAATAACTATTTGCTTGCTAAAGATGAATGGAAACATGACGTTATACCTGAAATCATGGACGGCAAAAATATTGCAGATTTCGTTGATCCTGATATTGAAGCAAAGTTGGAAGCTTTAGAATTAGAAGAAGAGCGCTTAATTGCTGAAGGATTCTACAATGAAGATGATGAGATGGAAGATGAAGAAGTTGAAGCAATCAACGAAGCAGCTGCTAAACTAAAAGACAAGAAGAGTATCCTTGTGCAGCAACATCGTCTAAAGAAAACAAAGAATGGCAAAGGCTTGACATATAAAGATAAAGCAAGAGTGAGTCTAATTTTAACAATAGTCGTCTAGATTGGATGATTTCGAGCAAGTATTAGAATCCAAAGGAAAGGAAGCCTCTCTCCATAACCTTCGTGATAAATCTCAAGCTCGTGTTGGCAAAAAGAGATCCAGATCTGAAGTATCGGTGTCCAAGGATCGTTCCAAATCACTTGCTGGCAGAGACGACGTTCCAAGAGATAGATCCGTCATGGGCTTGCGTAATGTCAAGGTAAGGCATCCACTAACTATAGCAAAAAATTGAAGCAGATAAACTCAAAAACAACTACCAGAAATTGCCTAACCTTATGGCAAAGAGAGGTGAATCTGACAGAGCAATTCAAACAAAGTTGCCAAAGCACTTGTTTGCTGGTAAGAGAAAGATGGGAACTGCCAACCATCGTTAATTTGATTAATAAAGCATTGTTATTTACTCGTTTTCCCAATTTTTTTCTCGGACAGCAGGTTCCTCTAATTCAGTATGAATCTGATCCGCTTCTAATCGACTTTAAATATAGTATTTATTATTAATCCTTAGATTTTGGTCCAAAATGCATCAGCTTTTCAATCAAATCGACATGAGTGAGAACCATTCTCCTACAGCAATATCTCTTTAGTCCAAGTGTGTCAAGTGCCTCTTTCGCTGGATAATCATCCTCTACTAGCTGTAAATATCCCTCCCATTTATTTCCAATGACTTTTCCGCAACTAAAACAACGAACTGGAATAATCATTTTTTTTGATTTGGAAAAAAAATGAATGTGAAAATTGAAGAGCTTTACAAATGGATGCAAGAAAAAGGGATCAAGAGCAAGATTCAAGTCAGGGAATCTTTTGGGCTAGGATTATTCACTAAAGCTGCCAAAGGCGAAACTGTCCTGTCTGTACCCAGAGAGCTTGTAATTACTCGAAGCAACACTTTGAAATTCTTTGAAAGCTGTCCTACAACATTCTCTAAATTACCATTCATGCTTAGTGAAAACTCTCAAGAGGCCCAGAGACTAGTAATACTCATGTATCTCACACATATATTATATAACAAGAACCCATACTCTGCATTACTACCGCAGGAGATTAATGCGCCAATTGGATGGGATACTGAATCAATTGAATATAAATTACTGGAAGCAACTGGGCTGGATCTTGCAATTCGTTCGAAAAAGGTTGTACTAGAAAATCTATACGATGGGTTGGACTTGCAAATGGGTTTAGATGTCTTTATGCTATGCGATCACTTGTTTGTTTCTAGGTCAATGTCGCTAGTAGAAACTGAAGAAGACAAAAAGAACCAAGAAGACTGGGTTGGTATTATCCCCATTTTAGACTTTTGTAATCATTCGTTTGCTCCAAATGCTAATTGGGAAATCAAAAAAGATAGTGTAGATTTAATTCTTTTAGAAGATGTAGATGGCGAGATTTTCATTAGCTATGGGCCAAAGCCAAACAACGAGCTGTTGTTTATACATGGTAAGTTTTGTTAATGTAGGTTTCACAATCGACGACAACGCTGTCAAGCTTGTATCTCCAGCTCCATTTGTTGAACATGATGATGACGATGTAACAATTTACGACAAGATGGAAATCATTGAGCGAAAAGGATGGGGAACGAGAGTTGAAATTGGGAAATACGATCCGCAGCACCAAGAGAATATTTTGGATAATGTACCAATAGAAATTCAAATGCTATTAAGTGGAATGATGGATTTCAACAGCTTACAACTAATGAGTTTATGTGCGTTGCGTAAAGATGACGGATTTCAAAAACGAGGAGATAAATTTTATTTCAAAGATGAAGAGCAAAGCTTTGCTACAGTGCCGTACATCCGAGAAACCCTGATTAAATTTATTGTAGGTTGGATGGATTACTTTTTACAGATCTTGGGCAATGAATTGGACGATAGTATCGAACTCACACCTGTTGTAAAGATGGTTTATCAGTTCCGGTTGGATCTTGCGTATATGCTGGAATTCAACATTGCCATTTTCCACGATACATTTTTGAATGATAATCAAGAGCCTGAGAATAAGGAAGAAATTGAAACCCTAAAAAATTTGCTAGAAGGAGCTAATGTTACTTTGAATAATCCGCTATCAGGAAACCACTTGGAAGCTGACAATGAAATAATGAGAAAGTTGGAAAAACAACTTTGCGCACTAAAAGCTGAGAAAAAAAGTGATAGCACAATCATTAGCGATAATGAAGACCAAGATATAGCATCAAAGTTGAGTGACAAGGTAGAATCGATAGTTTTGGACTCTGAAGATGCAGCAACCCTCAAAGAATAAATATTTTTGATTGCTATTTGAAATTCCGTGGAACAGATTTCGTCTTGATATAGAACTGGTATTACGCGCCCATTGCCGCAACAGCTTGCCTCAAGTTCAAGGACAATTATTTCCTATATGCGAGTCAGAAAATATTTTTTGCTCTGTAAAAGGTTCATGACCAAAGAAACTAAGCGGAAAGCAGACCAAGACCCAATCTCAACTGCATTTCCAACTACCTTTGATTTCCCTGCAGAGCCTAATTTGAAATTGGTGTCATGGAATGTTGCCGGATTGAACTCATCGATAAAGAAAGGTTTCTACTCGTACGTAAACGCAGAATCACCGGATATTCTATGTATTCAAGAGACAAAAACCAATTCAGATTTCAAGTACGATCTGCCTCAGTACAAGATCTATCAAACACATTCAACAGCGAAAAAAGGGTATAGTGGAGTATGTATGATGACAAAAATTGATCCTGTATCTGTAAAGTATGGAATAGGCGATATGGATGATGAAGGAAGGTATGTTACATTGGAATTTGAAAAGTACTTTGTTGTTGGTGCGTATGTCCCAAACGCAGGACAAAAACTTGAACGACTGCAAAGAAAAATGGAGCATTACCAAGTGCTTAAAGAATATCTCGTGAAATTGCCGAAACCCGTGGTATTTATGGGCGATCTGAATGTTGCTCACAAGGAAGAAGATCTTTCAAGACCCAAAAATAATCACAAAACTGCTGGGTTTACTAAAGAAGAACGAGAAGAGTTTGGGAAATTGTTGGATTTGGGATTTGTAGATACTTATCGCTTAAAGAGGCCTGACGAAAGGGATAGGTAACATTATGCTAATTAGATACTCTTATTACTCCTACCGCTTTAGTTGCAGAAGTAAGAACATTGGGTGGAGAATTGATTATTTCTTGGTCAAGGATATGCAAGATCTTGTTATTGATTCAGATATCCGATCAGATTGCTATGGTGCCAGTGACCATTGCCCAATTATCATGACACTCAAAAAGACACAAAATAAAAATGAAATGTAAGTTTTTAATTCTTCAAGTTTGAAGGGTAGTGGAAAGCTTCAATGGGGACAAAAGATTCCTTGATAGTACGAGGTGACACCCATCTCAACAAATTCAAACTAGAACCCGCCTTGTCATTGGTTCCACTCCCTCTGCCACCACCAAATGGTTGCTGCCCTACCACTGCACCGGTGGACTTGTCATTGATATAAAAGTTACCAGCTGCATTACGAAGTTGGTTTGACATTTCAATTAAGGCTTCTCTGTCTTGAGCAAAAATACCGCAAGTTAACGCATATTCTGAAGTCTTTTCAGCAAGTTTTAAAGTTTCAATAAATTCATCATTTGGGTAGGCGTAAATTGTAAGGACAGGGCCAAATAATTCATTGACCATAGTAGGCGAATGAGGGTCTTTTGTAACGAGAGCAGTTGGTTCAATGTAGTAACCTACAGAATCATTGCAGTTACCTCCTGCCAAAATAGTAGTGGATTCATTTTCACCTGATTTTACAGCATCCAAGTAGCCCTTGATTTTCTCAAATGATTGCTGGTGAATAACTGCAGAGGTGAAATTTGTAAAGTCTAATTAACAATCAATTACCTTCGACTGGTCCCATTTTGATCTTTGCCATTTGAGCTTTGAGTTCAGCGGTGAATTCGCCCATTAGTGATTCAGGTACATAAACTCTTGAAGTTGCACTACACTTTTGTCCGTTGTATTCAAAAGCACCACGAATTGTTTGTAGAACCGCATGCTTAACATCTGCACTTTCGTGAATAAAGTGCATATTTTTGCCTATATCAACTAGTAACTACCTCCAGTTTCTCCAACGATACGAGGATAGGATTTGTAGGTGTTAATATTTTCTCCAATCTTTTTCCACAACATTTTGAATACACCAGTTGAGCCTGTAAAGTGGAAGCCGGCAAAATCTGGGTGGTTGAAAGTTTCGTCGGTAATGGTTTCTGGGTTTCCAGGAAGGAATTGGATGACACCATCTGGCAATCCAGCCTCTTTCAAAATTTCAAGAATCAAAAAGTTGCTATAGATTGAGGAATTGGATGGTTTCCATAAAACAACATTTCCCATCAAAGCTGGAGCAGCAACCAAATTACCACCAATTGCAGTAAAGTTGAAAGGTGAATAAGCAACGACAAACCCTTCCAAAGCTCTGTATTCGACTCTGTTCCACATTAATGGTGAATTTTCAGTTGGCTGATCTTTATATATATCCTGAGCAAATTTACAGTTGAATCTTAGGAAATCTGCCAATTCTGCAGCTGCATCAATTTCGGCTTGCCATACATTCTTTCCTTGACCGAGCATTGTAGCTGCCATTACTTTGTAACGGTATTTATGAGTCAATAGATCAGCAGCTTTCAAAAATATAGCTGCACGGTCATTGAATGGCATCGCTTCCCATGCAGGTTTAGCTTCTAATGCTTTAGCAATTGCCTAGATTAACAAATATTACATCCTTGACATTTTGAGAAGTAGCATTCTGGTAGTTGCACAGTTTCAAGTGATGTTCAGTTGGAACAGGCTGTTGACTAACATCTCCAGTTTGAATCATCTGGCCGCTAATAACAATCGGGATTTCATAAGGTCCTTCATTAGCGATATGAGCTTTCATTTGGTCCACAGCTTTTTGTAATTCGTTTCTTTCAGTGGATCCAGGAGCGTAATTTTTCTGGCATTAGAATGATATTACCATTGGTTCATTCTTGATTTGAGGTAAAGTGAATGTGCCTAATTGTGGTGTGATTGAAAGGTTTCTTGCTCTTGCTCTGATTGCTCTCAACATGTTTTGAGTAAATTTTCAGTCGGCTGACTGGTGCCAAAACCAGTAAAACGAACCTACTGAAAAATGGTGGCGGTAGGTTTAAATCACCAGCTGCTTACAGAATGACATGAAAACATTAAAAACAGTTTATTACTGAAGCTAGAAGGACCAAGTCAAAGTAATGCCCGGTAGCAGAATTCGTAGTATTGGCCTGTGATGGCGTGTTATCTACAGAAGCTGGGCCATTATTCGCGGGATATACCGGCGGTGAACCCGTTGGATTAGCAAACCCAATGCGGTTATTATCATAGTCAAAAATATTGTAATAGTTTCGCAGAAATAGAGCACCTACAATTACAAATTCAGAGGAAGAAATTGATTCTGGAAGTGCCCCAAAGATTGTAATGCAAGTGTTGTTGAAAGAAATTAATAAATTAACAGCAGGGATTGAAAGCACAATCGGCGTGTTACCGCTCATAAAAGTAAAAGCCACGTTGGGCAGCTTATTTCCAATATTACAGTCCACCTGATAATTTCCATCATCACCAATAACTGCATGAAATTGAGCATTTAGTTTATCTGCCAGACTTTTTGGAAGAGCAAATAGGGTAGTCCCGGTATCAACAATGGCACTAATAGGGTTACTAAACACTTTAATATTGCCTATCCCTATATCCTGCAATTGAATTGTCCAGTGGGTAGAGTCGGGTATATTGTCAAACCAAATTAAATTGCTGTATATGCGTGTAGGATCTATCCCGCCAATAGATATTTCGCCAGCAGTGTCATCCACAGCGCTCATGTCTGGGTTATACCAGAACGCAGCAATATTTTTAGATTGTGGTGATATTGCGGCGATAGTCTGGAATATATTGCTTGACCTCGCATTGGCACTGGGAGGGCCAAGCCCAATAATTCCATCAGTAGAAGAAGTATTGGATACAATATTAGTAGCTTCGCAAAGGTTTTCATTAGGTAAGACAAGGGATCCAACGGTAAGTGTATCCTTATTTACCGTGCAATTTACAATAGTTCCATCTCCATAAGTCAGCCCTATAACAGTGCTACTAGAGCTTTTCATGTAGGTGGAACTTGAACTACTGTCAAAAGACCGTTGATTTTTACATTCCGCTGCTTTGCATTCTTTTGAACGTACCCAGAAAACATCCGATCCAGTATCAAATAATACCGATAAAGCTTGAGGTGGGGTTCCAACCCCTATAGTCCCAACCAGTGTAAATGCTGAAAGTGCTGCTGGGATGGAGCCCGTAGTCACTGTAGTTTTGTGCACAGTCCCATATTTAAAAGGTATCTTTAGAGCTACTCCATCTTGTGGTATAGTATCGTATTGTGGAAAATTGGTAAAGCGCTTTCCGTTTGCAAGCTGAAAAATTATTGCAGGAATAATCATTGCTAAAAATGATTCCAAAAGAGATTCGTTTTTTTCTTACAAGCTTGCCACCTTCACATGTTTTGAGGGCAAACACTAAAACTGTGCATCATAATTGGTGCACAGCAAGGTTCAACCACCTGGTCTCATTTCTAGCGAGTACGTGTCTGTTCAAGTCGCTGTCCGCTAATAAAGTAAAACCCTAAGTCTGTCTGGTAGAATAAGTAATCGTGAAAAGAACTAAGAGTGCTGCAAGAGAAACGCTTAGATGAAACATCCAGGTCTAGAAACACTGATAGAGCACCGATCAATCAAGCTAACACCAACTCTCTTGGAACAAGGAAAAGTTTATTCAGTAATCTGTTTAGTAATAGTGTGGACCATTTCTTCCTTCATGATCAAGTGATTAGTTTTTACAATCAGATCCAACAAAGAGTGGATAGTGCTGGACCATTCATTCAAGACAGTGTTTGCGTCCTTCTTCTTTTCAAAAGTAACAATTCCAGAAATTCTGTCAACACGAGCATAAATAGTCTTTTTTACAACCAAATCTGATAAAAAGTTTTCGGCATCCTAACGTTAGAATAAATTACCTGAAGTGGCAAGTCCAATAGTGTGGTAAGCTTTTTGAGGGTTATACGTTTGTAGTATTTGGATATTATGCGAATATTCTACCATTAGAATTGATTACATGTTCAATCACTCGTTTGTGCAAGTCCTGATATCTCTTCTTTCCTTCTTCACTAGCTTGAGTAAAAACAGCGGTTGCTTTAAGGGTTGGGCCATAAACCTCTTCAATCTTTGGCCATCTCATCAATTCATTAGTGATGAAACATTTCAATAATTCTCTGTGTAAGACAAGCTTCTTCAAATTTGGATCTTGGTAAATTCTGTGAATCAAATCCGACTGTTCATGATCGAATGGTGACAACACAATGAAGAACACGATGTTTGCCAATGCCTGGATTAGTCAAAAATACCTCCTTCCATTGCTTGTCATCTTCCTTTACAAGCGGAGTATCATACAAGCTTCTATAATTCTTGCAGGTCTTGAGATATTCGTTTCCGTGTAAAGAGTGAACAATCATTAATTTGTAAAATCTGACTTTGAGGTCGTGATATTCCTTGTTTTCAAAGAATTTGATTGAAATCTTTCTACTGATAATCTGCGCACGAGTGTAATCCTTCTTTGCTAAACAAAGGCGGAACTGTTCAAGAATGAAATCAGTCTTTTCTCTTTTTTCCATGGAACCATAAGTTTCTACTTGCAATTCTTGTAATAGATCAGCAGCTTCAACAATCTTGCCTTCGGCTTCCTTGAACTTTACCAGAGTTCTGGTTAAGCGAGCACGCTCAACTTCTACAAAGATCTGGTTAACAAATAATTACTTTGCCATCGGTGACTGTACGTAAAGTATCAATCAACTCCAATTTAATCTTCATATCCGTAATTTCATCTACAAAAGTCATTACTTTTTGAATCATGGTTGTTACTGCTTGCTTTAACAGAGCTCTCTTCTTTGTAAGCAAAACAATATTCTCGTTCAGTAATTTGTAATCCTTGGCTTGATATGTGAGTTCAACAATCGCAAGCAATACTTTAGTATTGGAAGCCAAATCTGCAGAAGTTCTGGTTTGTTTTTCAATAAGAGACAATTGTTCGATCGCTTGTCCTAAACTTGTCTGATGTTAGTAAAGAGATACTTTTGCGAGAGCAGTACTCTTTGCAATTACTTCGGCTGCTTCCACAGACCAATCCTTCTCCATTTTTTCAGTTGGTTGACTCATTTCAGATTTTAAATTTTTTGCAAGGGTTTTGCAGTGCGAAAATCGTTCATGTCCAATCTGTTCAAGCTATTTGTGCATGACTACGACAGTTTATGATATTTAGTAGTCAATCATTTCGATTGGAAACGAATCGCCAAGTTTGTTTTTATTGTTATTCTTTAGCCTGCCCAGTCTACAAGTAAATCCATGAATAGGATATGCGTGGATTATTTCAGAGGATGTTTTAATATTTGCTACATTTGGGCTCCGATATACCTTGAACATTGCTACTAAATTTTTATGAATCTGAATGACCTTCCAATAATTGATAATCACTGTCACCCATTCAAGACCAGCCCAATGACTGAAAAAGAACTGCATGGAATGTTTTCAGAGTCAGCAGTGCCAACAAAGCATACGATTGCATATAAGCGAGGATGCGAGACTTTAAGGAAATTGAAAAAAGATATTTTCAACGGCTATAATATCAAAGCAGTGCTGGTAGACTTTGGATTTGCACCATGCGAATACGAGCAGCTGTGTCCTACATTTCAAATCTTACGTTTAGAAACTGTTGCGCAACAAGTTCTAACACAATTAAGTCAATCCAATGATATTTTGCTTGAATTCAAAAAGTTATTTCTAGAAAAGATTAAATCCAATGATTATGAATATCCTGTAGTTGGATACAAATCCATTGCTGCTTACCGCTGTGGATTTATCAAACTGCAAACCGAATATTCTGAGCTTGATATCACAAACAGTTTCAATCAGTATATTAAAGCTGGATCTAATCGCCTGGAAGATCCGGCAATTATAAAGTACATTTTGGATTTGACATTTACGAATTCAACTTTACCAGTTCAGTTTCATACAGGCTTAGGTGATGCGGATTTAGATTTGGTAGCTGCTAATCCGATATATTTGGCTCCATTAATTAAAGAGCATCCTCATGTACCAATAGTACTTTTACATGCTTCGTGGCCTTTTAGCAGAGAAGCGGGGTATTTGGCCTCAATGTTCTCTAATGTCTATGTTGATACTGGGCTGGCCATTCCACTATTATCAAAGAAAGGTCAGATAAATGCGATAAACAATTTGATGGAACTGGCACCATTAGATAAGATTATGTACAGCAGCGATGCGCATACCCGAATTGAAATGTTTGGAGTATCAGTTGAACAGAGTAGAGAGGTATTTAGCGAATGCTTTCAAGGATATGAAGAATATCTACCCCAGGTGTATTACCAAACTGCATATGAATTGTACAATCTTTCTCAATATCTGACTGTATGATGATCGGCTCATCTGTCGTTTTAATATATGCAAATAAAAAGCAAGTATTTCCCTGATTTAGTCTACCTGTTCTGTTTAGATGCTGCCACTATTAAGCTGGCTGTGGTTCCTCTTTTTTGAATCTTGAAATGTCAATCAATTTCTCAACACACTCTGCCGAATTACAACAAGCTTACAATAGTATCCTTGATCAGTCAAACCCGATCAATTGGGCAATGTTTAGTTATGGACAAGGCCAGGAATTGAAAGTTACAGGAACTGGAGATGGTGGGCTGGAAGAACTAAAGGATGAATTTGAAGGAAGTAAGATTCAATATGCGTTTGCAAGAGTATTTGAACAGTTATCAGGACTTCCAAAGTTTGTTTTAATCTCATGGTGCGGTGAAGGTGTACCAGTTGCTCGCAAGGGGTTTTTCAACATCCATGTTAACGATGTAGTACAATACTTTAAAGGGTTTCATGTTCATATAAATGCAAGAAGTGAAGACGATGTAGAGCCTTCCTTCATTATGGGGAAAGTCAGAGATTCATCTGGAGCAAAATATTCAGTTCAAGGAAATGTCGCTAATCCCTCTGTAAATAAGCCCCCTCCAAAAACACCAGCTTTCGTGCCTCCAAAGACAAATAATTACACTCCTCATAACTTTACACCAAAGCCAGTTCAACCTCCACAACCAGCGAAACCAGTGGTTGCTCCAGCACCAGTAAAATCGGTTCATAACACAACACCTGTTGCACCAGCAACCACTGATGACGGACCAAAAGCATTGTATGAATCTGTAGGATCAACTTATCAGCCAATCAAGACAAACCCTAAACCATTATCCGCCAGATTTGGAGAATCATTCAATCAAGCAGCTCCAGCTCAACCAGCAGCACCAGTGACATCTAGCATTGCCAGTAGAGTAGCTAATTTTAGCCAACCCCCTGTCACTTCTTCATATCAACCTATCAAACTCGCACCAAAACCTTTATATGACGAAGGATCTGCCAAAATTGCATATACTGCTCCTTCACAGCCTGTTGAAGGCAGGGTTTCAGTTCAAAGACAGCAAGAAGAGAAACTTGCGCTACAGCGTCAACAAGAGGAAAGATTGGCACACCAAAGGCAGCAGGAAGAGGAAGACGCTCAAAGAAATAGAGCACGGGAAGAAGAAAAGAGAAGAGCGAATGAGGAACATGAACAGCAAAGGTTGCAAGAGCAACGCGAACAGCAAAGATTACAAGAGCAACGCGAACAGCAAAGAGTTGCAGAACAACGAAAGCAAGAAGAGCAAAGGCTAGTTCAACAAGAAGAAGACCGAAAAGTTCAAGAAAAGCTGAATAATTTGAGAGTGGATGAAAGTGCTCCTGCTGGTTTGCAAGCTATTGCATTGTACGACTATGCTCCAGGTAATTAATCCTTATGGTAGATGAATCCAACGAAATTCCATTAGCAGAAGGGGAAAGAATCACAAATATTTTAGAAATTGACGAAGGATGGTGGCAAGGTACGAATTCACATGGTCAAACAGGGTTATTCCCTGCAAATTATGTCGAAGTAACACAAGCAGCTCCAACCCAACATGTTGCAGCGCTACCTCCTCGACAACCAGAACCAGCAGCACCAGTTCCACCAGTTCAGCAAAGTGATCCTGCTCCAAAAAACAGTGCGGTAGCATTGTACGATTATGACGCAGCAGAACCTAACGAATTAACTTTTGTGACTGACGATGTAATTACAAATATTGAGTTTGTATCGGATGATTGGTGGATGGGTACATGTAAAGGATCCACCGGACTATGTAAGAAACAAACTAACTCTAGTTCCTGCCAACTATGTCGAACTGCAATAAAGATTTATTCAAAAATAGTAAACATGAATTTCTTGCCATACCCTCTGGTTTTTAGCTCCTCCTTCAAAACAAAGTATTCAATAGGCATATTCCCAAAAGATTCAAAAGCGCAAAAGTCCAAGGTATCCAAGCACTGATCAATCAATTCCTTAAAAGACAAATCAAACTCCAAGCAGTTCACACCGTAAGCAAAGTATTCTTCTTTGAGCATCATAAACAAGTACAGTTTAGCGAAAATGTACTTTACCCTTTCTTTTGACTGGTTTTCGAATATCAACGTGGATAACTTTTTCGATAGTCTGGATATTTTGTAGTCGAAATTTATTATTGAGATATAGTTTGGATTTGTAATGGTAGTTGCGTCTGGCAACTCTGATTCTAGTTGGACTATTAGGTTGGTGAGCATGTGGGCCCGATTTGCACGGGTATTTTATAGTTTTGCCTTGTCAAAATCCAACTTGACATGGCACTTTCAGCAACTGTATTTTCAAGAGTACAATTGACAGAATTTCAAGCGTAATAGGCAGAAATTTAAAAAAGTAATTCGACACAAGCTAATGGTGTAAAGCGGTATCGGAAGAGTGACAGCCAAGAAGGAGCAAGAGTCAAACTGGACGACACATGCACAATGCATGACGCTGAAACTGATAAAAATTGTCAAAAGTAAATTATTTATTCCTGGTGGTGTCATAGTCTAGCAGCTAAGTTTAGTCTCATCTACGCATTAGGAACTTTTACCAAGTCCTTTAATTAGAAACTTTTTGTTAAAGGAAAGTTCTATTTCCCTATTCAGGAAATAAAAATTACTATGGGTTACTTACGTATCATCGTCCACGATATTCAATGCGAAATTGAACCTTCCTCTGCAAGTAGTCTGCGCTACTAGCGTGCTTATCTCTGTCTTTGGTACTATTAACACTGGTCTAATATTAATTGAAGTGATTCTTGGTTTGAAGCTCTTGATTCTTTTAAACCCCCGCAACATTTACAAAAAAAATTTTACTTGATCAATGAGAGGTATAGGTATCCCAATCAAGGTAATTTATACTAATGCTAGTTGCTCCATGAATCGCAAGGACATATCGTTACCATTGAGCTAAAGACTGGTGGGATATACAGAGGAAGATTAGTTGATGTTGAAGATAACATGAACGTACAGTTAAAGGATATCACTTTTACAAGTAGAGAAGGAAGAGTATCTCAGCTAGAGTTGGTTTACATTCGTGGATCGCAAGTTCGGTATTTTATTGTTCCGGATATGCTAAAGAATGCACCAATGTTTAAGAGTGTTGCCAGTGGTGCTAAAGGGAAAGGTATTGGTTTGGGTAGAGGTAAAGCTACTGTTGCTAGAGCGCAAGCTCAAAGAGGAAGAGGTGGACCGCCAAGATTACCAGGATATTCAGGTAGAGGTTAATAAATCTTGTAAAAAGTTTGATCTATGCGATTATCTTTATTCTGGTGGTTTTTACACTTGCCTGTATTCTATAGACCGTAATACCGACAGTACTTTTCTAGAGCACAGAATGCAGCTTACTGATGCATAGTGTTCACAACAGAAAGTGACGGAAGCATAGTTGCAAGTGACGGACGGAATAATATTCGTGTACTCTGCAAGTTTTCTACTCTTGATTCAATCCGTGATACCAGAATTAGGTGATCCATGTCAAACACTGAGTCACGGCATTAAATAAGCAAGGTATTAATGACCTCAAGCTGCCAATCATTTAGTACTTGCGAACCTGCTTATTTCATAATACAGCCACAGTATTTGTACTGTTCATTGCATTTTCTATTGATGTCATTACGCCCACCCATCAAACGAGTCAGGACCACAAAGGCAAAAGGTAGCCAAAGAATTCAATGACAAACTGCAAGAGGATCGAACTGCGAACAGTAATGCAGTAGCTGAAAAAGAAATTCAGTAGAGATAATAAATTAAGTTTATTCAATAAATAGAGTTTTCTAGGAAAAATCAATATCTAAATCTTTGAGATCTTCATTCATTTCTTCCAATAATTGATCCAAAAGATTCATTGTATTTCTGACTGGAGTTTCCATCCGGGTATTCAATGACATTTTCCTTGTTGGGAACGGACTTTCTTTGACCCTCTTGTAAATTGGTGCTTGTGGTACTGTGACAATTGTGAGTCCTGGGTTTATCATTTCTTGATCAACTGAATTTCGGTGGTATTTATAGGGAATGGGAGTCATTGCTCGATTTGAAACTTGTTTCATGTTGTTTCATTTTCAACACAGTCTCATTGACAAGCAATGGATATAGAAAAAGAGGCCGGAAATAGGCAACCAATAGCGGATTCTATTCAAAGTCAGAGAATTTTTCTATGAGAATACGACTAGTTCATTCAATTTTAATATCTGATTGATTAATTTTAAGGGCTGTTTTATTCTTATTTGGGAAGTCAACAACCACAAATTTGGCGAATAGTTGCATGGCCGTTAGGGTTTAGTTTACAAATATATTATTACGATTCATGAAATTATACAATCATTCTTCTTTTGACTAGACGTAGACTTGCGGCTTGACCTTCTGCCTTTAGGTCTTCCTGGACATTGATGGTCCGCTTCTAATCTATGCTTTATGCAGTATGTTAATTCGCATTCATGGCAAGTTATTGGCATCAATTCTCTTTTCTGACAATTCTTAAAGTGACAAGAGTTCTCGTAAATCTTGCTCTTTTTTGTACACCCTGCATTAATATGCTCGTCAATGATTAGGTTTGGATCTTTTCCTTTTGCGGGTAATATTTGCGAACAAACTGGACACACCACTGTTCCTGCGTCTGCGGGGAGCTTTGGACAGATATGTCCTTGTTCTGACTTTACATTAGTTGGTTTGGAATGATTCTTGCAGTAGTTTTTGCAACAATATGGGCATTTGAATGGTAGATAATCGTTTAATTCTTGGCAGCCCTTTTGCTCGCATCCAGTTCCTAAATGTGGCATCTCCATTTTGCTTGTATTTTGTAAACTTTTCAGCTTTTTGTGTCGCAACTCAAAGGCAAGGAACACCCTGGAAAGACAATGAAACACAACATACTGAATATTCTAGTATTCCACTTGCTTCAACTAATTGATTTCTTGTTTCTTGATGTGTAATTAAGAATATAACTTTACGCGAGATATTGTACTAATTGTGAGGGTGGATTGCTAGTATCGCTAATAGAATCAAATTTCTATACTTTAGGTTTATCTTCTCATTCCAACGAAAGAAGATGTAATTTATGCTTAGACAATGAGTGGGCTAAAGTTTCTTTTTCAGAATGCTTTGGGGATTCTCCACTTCAGCATACCAAATTGAAGGAGCCTGGAACATTGATGGTAAAGGACCATCGGTATGGGATCACTGGTATCAAGATCCTATCAGAATTAATAATCCAAATGCAAATATAGCTGCTGACCACTACCACAAAATGAGAGAAGACGTTTCAATTCTAAGCAGCCTAGGTGCTACTGCATACCGATTTTCTATTTCATGGCCAAGATTATTACCAGACTGCACCGGCAAAGTAAACGAAAATGGAATACAATTCTATTCAGACTTGTTGGACGAGTTATCTAAACACAACATTACACCAGTATTAACAATGTTTCACTGGGATACTCCTCAGGCATGCCATGACAAATATCACAGTTGGAATGATTATCAAATAGTACAGGATTTTACTTTTTACGCGGATGTAATATTTCATTATTTTTCAGATAGAGTGCAGTATTATTTGACATTAAATGAACCAGCTGCAGAATGCGGTTATGGATTCGGAATGGATAAATGGGCACCTGGATTCAATGGTGGCGAAGAAGCAAAGTACAAATGCATCCATCTATCCAATTTGGTACACGGATCAGTCGTAAAACTAGCAAAGAGCAAGTACAGAAAAGATTTATATTTTGGAATGCCTCTACCAATAACCTTTGGCGTGCCAATGACCGATTCTGAATTAGATATTCAAGCTGCAGATAAATTCATGTTCCATCAATCAGACTTGCACTGGGGACCATTAGTTAATGGTGATTACAGCCAAACAACTCGAAAAGATACTTATTTTGGTAAATATCTATTACACTTTAACGAGTCTGAGCGGATGCTAGTAAAAGATACCCTTGACTTTGTTGCTATAAATTACTATACTTCTGCATACGTATATCATGATTCCAATGGCCAGTATGGATCTACTACAACCAAAAATGGAGTGTTGATCGGCCCAGTACCACAATCTAGTTGGCAGAACATTTACTATCCAGGCATTAGAGGTATGTCTAATTGGGTGTACAAAACCTACAACATGACAGTTATGATATCAGAATGTGGAGTTGCAGTCCCCGGTGAACAAACCCTACCATTATCAAAGCTAATCAGAGATGAATATCGCGTAGAGTTCTATACGGGCATTCTCAAGTCACTATCAGAAGCCGTGCTGATAGATAAAACACCGATATCCATGTTCTTAGCATGGTCGTTACTAGACAAGTACCTTAGATTAATGTAGTTTTGAATGGGGAACTTTTGATGAAAGATTTGGCGTAGTGTATTTCGATCATAGTACGTTAAAGAGGTATATAAAAGACAGTGCGCTTTACCTTCGTGATGCATTCACTCTGTTCCCAAAGTCACTCTTGAACTGGCATCGTTATTCGATACTAGAATATATGGATATGTGGGATTTCCCTGTAGATGAGCCATTTAATAAATCTTGAAATCTAATGAGCTCGGAACCCCTCTAAGATCATTAATTCTGAATAAATATTTAAAGATTTTTTATTACAACATTTATTTATTCTTCTCCACTGGCTGAACCGCTATCTATGTTAATAATATTTACCATCTGGTTCTTCTCCAACACCAAACAACGATCTTGGCCCAGAACCAATCTTTGGTGGGGATATAATTTCTTGCTCTTCATCACTACTTGTCATTCCCTCTTCCAATATCACAGACTCTTGCTTACTTTCCATATCTTTCTCTTGGTCTAAATCTTCCAGAATCTCATCAAGCCCAAACTCATCATCACCAGCATTGTCTTCCTGTATTGGTGGTGGCAAATGCAAACTAGAGAGAATATCAACCTTTTCTTTCTTTGCCTCACTAACAGGAGACTTCTTTTTTTGCGCTCTGGCTTTAGATGTAGGTTTTGCGGGAGATATTGGCTTCATTGATGGAGATGTTAGTTTCTTTGCAGGCGAGCTTGGCTTCAAAGTCGGCGACACATGCTTTCCTCTGGTTGCTCTTGTATTACTCTTCTGGAACTGAAAACTGCTTCCTACTTTTTCCAGGGTAAAGCATTGTTCCAGTGGATTGAAAATCAGCACACAATCAACATCCTTTACTGTTGCCGGAACACCTTGTAAAATATGCGATTCCGACTCAATACCCTGGATTAGTAATGTAGTACAGAAGTATTTTGTAGTTGCAGTGCCCAGTGGGACCCTTCTCCATGATTTTTAACATTCATTAGGCGAGCTTGTTCTTCAGTGTTGGCTGATGAAGGTATAAAAGAATCTAGATTATCAGAAGAGTACAGCGGAATAAAAGAGCAGTATCTGATCCATCTATAAAGGAATTTCCTATTTTTATCGGGTATGTTCCTTGCTCTAGCTTTTCCATTTGTGTCATTCGCAAAACTAAAATGGCGAAAAATTCGCTTTGTTCACCAAAACCATGCTGCCCTCAATCATACTTTTAAATTTAACGATCTCATCAGCTGCGGAAGATACTGCTCAGACTCATTTAGTATTCGCAAAGTAAGTTCCAAATCTACATAGCGAGACAATGATCAGCTGTAGATTTCCTACTTGGTATTTATTACTGTAAGGAGTGTTGTGGCAATATTACTGTTCAAAATTGTTTTTCAAAATATGTCGCTAACACCGCAATCGAAAAAACTAATATTTGACATTGCCCTACTGGCCTGCACTCAGGTGTGCCTCTACTACGGAATAAAGTACATTCTCAACACTATGGATCCTCAGAGGAAAAAGAAGGACTTGGCAAAAATCAAGAGTTCGAAAATTATGAGCAAAATGGGAAAGAGTGATTTGGAATTGACAGAGCATGAAGAAATGATTGCCAGCGAAATTATTTGGCCGGAAGATTTGGCTGTTACATTTAATGATATTGGGGGTCTTGAACCTATCATTGATTCTTTAAGAGAAACAGTCATCTACCCCCTGGTATATCCAGAATTATTTCAACAAGTATCGGGCTTGTTGGGAGCTCCTAGGGGTGTATTGCTATACGGGCCACCAGTAATTTCGAATTAACAACAGGGATGGTAAGCAGTAGTTTGATTTAGCGGAAAGACAATGACGGCCAAAGCGTTAGCAAAAGAATCTGGGGCTACATTCATCAATCTCCACGTTTCTACTATGTATGCAACTGTTTAATCTTAGGACTGACAAGTGGTTTGGCGAATCCCAAAAGTTGGTAAATGCATTGTTTTCACTAGCCAAAAAGCTTCAGCCTACTATAATTTTTATTGGTAAATATTTCTCATGGTAGATGAAATTGACTGCTTCTTGCGTGAAAGAAAGTCTAATGACCATGAAGCAACTTCAATGATGAAGGCGGAATTCATGACTCTCTGGGATGGTTTGAACACAGGCGAAGCCACTCAAATAATGATTCTTGGGGCAACTAATAGACCTAACGATCTGGATAAAGCTATTCTTCGACGAATGCCAAAGAGATTTTCTGTACAATTACCAGACAAGTCTCAAAGAAGAAAAGTACTGGAATTGATTTTGAAAAAAGTGGGATTAGAAACAGGCTTTGATTTTGATTATCTTGCTACTATCACTGACGGTTATTCTAATGCAGATTTGAAAGAATTATGTAGAAATGCAGTGATGGTACCAGTTAGAGAATCAATCAAACAGTTGAATCAAAAAGATATTGGAAAAGTAGACGTTAAAGTAACATATACTAATGATAGAGCTTAACTATCCGTATGGTCCAGATGAGTGATTTCGTGGGATTTGTTGATCATTTGTACAATACTGCTGATACATTAATGCCTATCCCTGCGGAATTGGATTAATATATTATTTGAGATTAAAGAGTTAATAATGAAAACAATATATTCGACAAGTATTAATCATTAACGGTATTGATTGTAACCTTGATTTTGTTGGTTAAAGTTGTTGGGATAGTTTTGATTTGGAAACATCGATGGCTGGTTGAAACTGCCCGACATCATTTGCGGATTCATTTGATTATTCATTTGATTATTCATTGGCATTCCAGTCATTTGTGGATTCATTCCCATGCCTTGATTCATCATTCCCATATTAGGGTTCATCATTCCTGGATTCATACCCATTCCTGGATTCATCATCCCCGGCTGTGGCATCATCCCCATACCTGTTGGCTGAGCCATTAGTGGTCTATTCATCATTCCGGTAGGTTGGTTCATCATTGGCATTGCAGGGCCCTGTGGCATTTGGTTTTGGAATCCAGGTTGATGGAAGGACGACCTATTAGCGTTGTTAAAGTTGTTTCCTAACTGATTCTGGGCAAAGTTGCCGCTATTTCCAGTCATATTTGGCGTCATTGCACCTTTAATTAAAAACTGATTACCTGACGAAGGCAAACTTGGAGATGAAAATATTGATGGTGCATTCGGAGCTGCTTCCTTAAACGCTGCGTAAGGATCATTTGATTGCTGGACATTCCCAAATGGTTGATTTGGGGCTATTGTTAAAATTTAAAATACTAGCACTGGTCCAGTTTGGTTTTACAACACCCGAAGATGTTACATTGGTTGCAATTCCTGTTGGTTGTGGAGTCATCATTGTGTTGAATGCATTACCTGCCAGGGCACCAGTTGGCACAAATCCAGGTGTAGGATTAGCAGATGGTGTGGGAATAAGAGGTGCTACTAGAGGACGAGGTGCGAATTGTGCCGGATTCATAGTTTGCATAGGCATAGGTTGTAGTGATTGCATTGGCATGGTCTGCATAGGAAGTACAGGCTGAGAGATATTTCCTTGCTGTGCAGCCATTAGTTTCTGATGTGCTTGCTGCTGAATCAGCATTGCTTGTTTTGCAGTCTCCTGTGCTTTTTGAAGTGCGAGTTCACTCTGTTTTGCCAATCGGTTCTGCTCTTCAAGAGCAGCTGCCTGTTTTGCTTGCTCATTAGCCTTTTGAATTGCTAACCGTGCAGTCTCTAATGTTTTTTGAGTTTCTTCTTGCTGCTGTTTTGCTTTCAAAAATGGATCGTTAGCATTTGTAGTTGCTGTTTGAGGAGCAGTATTAGCAGCACCGGAAAAGGCACCCCATGGGTCATTGTTCACAGATGAGCTGTTGTTCCCCGAAAGGCCAAGTGAAGAGGCATTAGAAACGTGTTGGGTAGATGGTGGCTTGTTAAAGCTAGAGGTATTATTTGTAGATGCACGAGGATTTGGCGGGGACTTATTTCCAGCTTTCAGTAGATTGCCGGCTTCGAACAAGGTAGCTGGATTCACCTTATTAACATTGGACGGCCTTCCGTGGCTGGCGTACTCTTGATTTTGTAATTCGCGGGCTAGAGCTTCATCATCTGCAATCTGTTTTGCTGATTGACCTCTTGCGTTGAGCATTTGTAAATTACGAGTTTGAGCATCAGCTTCGTTTTGAGCAGTCTTTGCTCTCACTTGGGCAGAAATTTGAGGCAAGTTAGCAGCCTTTCTGATTCTTATAATATCACCTTCAGTTATTCCCATCGCCCTAAGGGCATCTCTATCTATATCAGACAATATTGAAGAATCCATTCGCTGTTCTACAAACTTTTGGGCGTAATTTGACGCATCGCTAGAAGCAACACCAGCCTTTACAAGCCAATCTTTCCAGTCAAACCCGTTAAAGGTATGGGCTGAATTATCAACAGGGGAAAGAATATTTGCACTTGATCCTCTTTTTTGTTGTGGTGGGAGGGGTGCATTAAGCTTTGACCCAAAGTCATATTTATCATTGCCAGGGATTGATCTCAAATATTCCAGTGAGGTATCGTCCAATTTGTCAAATGGAACACCAATAATTACTCCATTCTCCTTATGTAACTGTACTTTGTTGTCCGATATTCCATGGTAAGCGGCTTTAACTGTGAACTTTCCAGTTTTATCAGTCCAATCCCTAATTTTGGCTGGGTCTGGGAAATCTTTCTTTTCGGGTGTACTTTCGACTTTTGGTCTAGAAACAGGAACAGTGGGTCTAGATTCAGGAACCTCTGGCCTTTTTGGAATTGAAGGAATGTTGGCATTTGGCCTTGCTGGAAGAGATGGAATAGCGGCAACTTCAACTTTTGGTCTGGAAGGTAATGATGGTGTCTCTGTAGGTCTAGTTGGTAGTGTGGGGGTATCCAATTTTGGCCTTGTTGGTACCTGAGGAATGGCTGCTTTACGTTCTTCTTCCTTTCTTCTCTCTTCTTCTCTTCGTCTTTCCTCCTCCCTCCGTTTTTCATCTTGTTTACGTTGTTCTTCAGCCCTTTTCCTTTCTTCCCGTTGTCGTTCTTCTTCTCTCTCCATTTCTTCTCTGCGAAGCTCCTCCTGTCTCTTGCGTTCCATTTCTAGTCTTTCTTTTTCCTTGGTGTCTTCCTGTGGTTTTCGAGCAACTCCCGGGGTTTGTAACTATCATTAGAACCGCATTACCTCAACATATGTTTTTGGCACAAGGCCTTCTCCTTGTTTTTTCAGATGCTTTACTAACCACCAGTCAGGATCAGAGTTGTCAAGAACAATCAACATATCATTTTCAACAATTGCAAGCTCGCCACTTTCAACTGGTTCGTAATCATACAGCGCAATTGCAACTTTAGCAATTGAACTTGTGGGATTGGCTACAGCAGGTGGTGTAGGTGTCGGAGTTGGCAAGGAAGGCATTGGGGCCACAGGAGAAGGTTGTTTATCTGGTGCAGACATTGCCAATTCAATCTGCGATACTATTAATAAAACTTCTGATTTGTGTTGTGCTTCATATTCCTTTGCATCATTCTCCAATTGAATAGTCAATTTGGTCTTTTTTTCTGAATACTTTTTTACAGATTTAATTGGTATTGAGTAGATAATCTCTTTTGTCTAAAGTTAGTTTGAATGCGTACATCGTATAAGAAATAAATCTTCTTTTCCTTGACCGAAACACCAAGTAATCCCTTTACACTGTTTTTCTTCTTTTTCTTGTCGATATCAACAAATGCGTAGTATGGAATATCGTCCGGTCCGTAAATAATGCCAGAAGGCTGCTCCTTGGTTTCCGTTTTTTTGAATCCTAGTCCACCTAATGCATTTAACAATTGATTTTTTTGCGCTTCAGCATCCGTTTGTTCGGCAGCCGGCGGTGGTATTGGAGCTGAGGCATTATCTTGCTGCTATCATTAATAATACAATACTTGCTCAACGTAAGTTGCAGGTACAAGACCAACATCATGATCATGCTTTCCAAACCACCAATCAGCATCAACCTTTTCGTATATTCTGATTAAATCTCCTTCTCTTATTGTAATTTCTTCATCAGTTTGTGCATCATAGTCGTATATCGCATTCACTATACAAATTGGAGCTGCCTATTGTCAAATTCATATTACTTCTTCCACATATGTTAAAGGAACAAGACCAGTGCGACCTTCTTGGAAAGTATCTAGTGGACGCTCATACGCAGTCCACCAGTCCTGGTCGGTATCGTCAGTGATCAATAATATTCCACCTTCTTTAATTGTTAATTCTTCATCCGTTTGTGCTTCATAATCGTATAGCACTTTGGCTACAATTTTGCATTTCATTTGAGATTTATAGGCGTGGGAAAAATCACAGCCAAGGGAACAAAGCGAATTTATACCAAAGAGCCAATCGGTACAGGCAGCTCCAATCAGTACAGGCAGCTCAAATCAGTAGACAACCCTCTTTTAACTTTCAGTTAATTATTCCTTTCGGTTCTAAAAATCGCCAATGCGGAAAACTGTTGCACACGAAAGTGTAATTAATCTGAGCAAATTTACTGTATGGATAAAGAAGGGGAAGTTATGAAATAACTGACGCAATACCTCCTTGTGCCTTGTTAGAATATTACCCCAGAAATAACTGCTTATGTTGATAGGCCATCAACTAAAGAATATCCGGTTTGTACTTGTATGCCTAATTAAAGCAATTGAACTAATCAAAAATGGGGTAGGATGTCAGAGTGCCTCCACAATCCACTAAAGTGATACTCGATCAATGTAATAGATGTTCCTTTCACCATTTTTTCCATGTCCTGCTCCTATACCATATATAATAACCACCGAGCCACAGACAAATCTTATCCTTAATCAAAGTACAACCCTACTCGACTACATGCTTATAAGGATAAATACTCAAAGGCGGCAAACCTTTGTACCATATTTATCTTGCTTGGTACCCTTTTGTAGGATTGCATATTCGTGCAAGGTTTTATAAACTAGAAATCAGCTCAGTGTCTTAAAATCTCCTTATTCGGGGTCAACGTGTCATAAATTAAAATAAGGATGATTTTCGTTGTAGATTACTGCAATCATACTAGTCAGAGATCCATTCTGTCCCGAGCATCCTTGTTAATTATTAGATTGAAAGATTCACAGACGGTTAAAAGTGAACCTGAGATTCTAAAACTCTTTATTCCGAGATGCCACAGACGCGTCCAGGTCAATAATATGGTAGTCAAAAAAGCCACTTATTTAGTCGAGCTGAATACTTTTTTAATTTTTATCTATCCAATATACTATGGATCTTTCCTTGGTTTACGATTTAGCGAAAACAGTTACTGATAATAGATTTGATCTTGTGTTACACAAGCCTGAACATTTCGTAAACGCAGAGACAGATTTATGGATGGGAAACATTTGGGGCGATCTCACAAAGATAGAACCTAGTTCAACTAAAGATAAAGTCGGTGGTATGCGTCGTATGTGCGGATCTATTCCTTTGTTTACCAACAGCCTCGAACATCTGCTGTACCTGATATTTAACAGATACGACCGACACGAGTTTCAACAAGGCATGTTCCTTGTTAAAGCTGAATTTGGACAAGATTGGTTTACCCCTATCATGCAACATCCTCACTGTATCCTCCGACAACCAGTCCGACAGGTGGCGCTAAGAAGAAACAGCACTGCTGGTACAGAGTACAAGAATCTTACTCCAAATGTACATCAGTCTTTTGTACTGTTTTATCTCGGACCTAATGTTCCACAATTTTGCGCTACGTTTTACCCTATCGGGTTAATTCCAGGGATCAACAGCTGGTAATCTGAATTAATGAAAGGTCTGCTGTAGTCTCTGTGGAGGAGGATAGCCGCAACGAAGGAGCTCCAGTGTTGCTACCTAGTACAAACGAAATGCAATCTCCAAATAGCACAATGGATGTGCCTTTTGATCAATCTAACTTTATTCAGGGATTCCCACTATTGGGCAAGAAAGTTGAACCATCCTTTGGTGAAGTAGAGCCAAGCTTTACATGGAACAATTTCAATTGATTTTTATTGTTATTACTTTGTTAATAAAAACTATTGTTTATCAGTTGCTTCGGTTTCTGTAAACGACTGGCGGGAATATAACTTGAATGTGCGATCATAAAGACTTGTAGCAATGTACTCACAATCTGGGCTTACGTCAGCAGACATAACTTTGCCTTCTAGTCCAGATAAAGATTTCATTGGTTTGAAATCACCATCAGTCCACAATCTGCATGATCCGTCATAGGAGCTACTAACGAGGAAGCTTCCATTCAATAAATTTCTTTTTTGTATTTTTTCATCGTCTATGTCGTGATGTTGATCAATTTCCATGTCCATGTTTGCCAGCGTCCAATTCTCGTACTTTTTGGATTCAAATGACTCGGAAGCGGACCAGTATTTCACTTGCGTGACTACGTTTTTATGGGCAGGTATTGTGTATATACAAGCTGCTTGTCTGACATCCCAAACTTTGATGGAATTGCTAAATTAGCCAATAATTACTCCATTCCACCGGTTGCTAGTTGATATCCGTTTGGCGACCAATTTAACGCAAGAATTGGTTTAATGTGTGATTTAAGCACCATTATAGATCTGCCTGTTCGAAGATCCCATACTCTTCCAATTGCATCATAACCACTATATTAAAACAAATTACCCAGTAGCTACCAGCGCACCATCATTCTGGAACCCAATAGCAAAAACTTCACGAGAATGACCTTCCTGCAGCAAGAGTGTCTTTCTTGTTTCAACATCCCATAATCTCCATGTTGTGTCAAAACTAGGATTAATTTGTAGGTACCATGCTGTTCCTACGAAATTCCCTGAAGGGTGAAAGGCAACCCGTGCAACTCTCATATCATGGCCATCCAGTTTTCCAATTGGCTGGTCTTTATTCAAAGCCCATAGTTGTACTTCTCCATCTACTCCGCCGGATACCATATTAACCGATCCAGGTGACTGTGAAATTGTTGAATTCGGATGAAAATCAAGACTACTAACTCTATCTCTGTGCCCCTTTAATACATACACTTCCTCTGATTCAGGAACAGACCATAGTTTGATATTTCCAGCCCAAGATGTAGTTGCCAGCAATTTAGAGTTTGGTGAAAATTGACAGTATCCAATTGGTCTATCGTCTCCAAACTGTAAACTCTTAGTTTGAAAATCTTGCAACCTTGTATAAAATTCATGCCGCAGTTGTTTTCTTTCTACAAAAGGTATTTCCAATTCCTTCTTGTGTTGATGTAATCGCTCCTTGGCATTTTTGATTGAGAAATCCAGAATATCTAGTCTCGCTTTTCTTAATTCTTCCAATCCATATGTAAAGTATTCTTCAGTTTGTCCAGTTTCATCATCTGATGAATCATCAAATTCTATAGATTCGCCTCCAAGTAATTTATCTGCCAGGATATTTTTTAGTCTCTCTCTTCTTTCTTTCGACTATATTAATCATGTTTACCCCTTCCCCGAATAGGGTCATTGGCTCCTCCAGTTCTCGAAGACGATTTCTTACTTTGTTGTCGTTAGTTGGAACATCAACTGTTTTTGCAACATTCTAAATTAGGCAATTATCACCTAGGGTTAATTCTAGATACCTTTTGTTCTAATTGATGTAGAATAGCTTGGTCCACAACTTTTGCTGGTTGAGACAAGTCAACCAAATCTTCCAAACTCACACCTTCACTTTCAGAATTCTCTCGTCAATGATATAATTACATATTTATCCAGCAGTTTGGCTCCACTTCCTTCATTCCTGGCGCTATCTTCCAGTGAACCAAAATGTATGCGATCTCCCATGATTTAAAAATTCAAAATGTTTTTTATTTCAAAGAAGCTTCCATATATGCTCGCTCAATCTGTAATAAGGTCGAGTCATCCTCCCTGCATACACTTGTTAGCTCCATCAAGCCCTTACCCATTCCTTCTAAAGCAGAATAAAGTGGTTTTATAGATTGGGAATCAATAGAAACAGAAACTGGTTCAACATCTTTAAACTGCTGTACTTGAGCCCATATTTCGTTAATTCTACCTCTGAATACGCTGGGTTTTGCCAAATCTCTGTCCATGCTGATTAATCTTGTGATTAAAGCTTCTTCTTCAGGTCTTAAAATATAACCCTTGTTTCGTAATAGTTGGACGGATTTGAGTAATTGAAATACTTTATGAACCAACTGACGGTGTTTGCGCTTGTACTCTTCGATCTTGATTATGGTGGAAATGGTTCTGGTTTGCTCTAGCTTGAATATTTTTTCTTGTATTTCAGCAAGTTTTTCTTTGTGAGTCGCCAACTGGTCATTTTGAATCTCGCTTCTCTTTTTCAGACCATCAAATCCAACAGCCAACACTGGTACCATACTTCATTAAACTACATTTACCAAGAAGGGTCAGGGTTTTGCTGCTGTGCTTGTTCGTATAAAGTTCGGTCTTCGGTAGGACCAGGCTGGTATAATCCAACTTCACTTTGATGCACCATGTTATAGAAATAATGCTATGTTAGCAATTTTTACCTTGAAAACGCATGCAGGACTAGATGGGTCGAATGCGCTGGCAGCGGCTCTAACTTGATCCAATGCTTGAGCCTGTTGATCTGGGTTAAAGTTGAGAATACTATTAGTTTGGAAACTCTGGTTTTGGAATTGATTTTGTTGAGGTTGACTAAACGTACTCTGACCAAACATATTTGATTGCTGAGCAGGCTGACCTCCGAATATATTAGACGTACCAAATCCAGTAGGCTTATTTTGCCCAAAGCCAGTGTTGTTTTGTGTGTTTCCAAATAGTGATGTGGAGGGCTTTGGTTGGTTTACACCAGTATTAAGCGAAAGAGTTGGTTTCCCAAAAGTATTTGAATTATTTTGGCCAAATCCAGTATTAGTTTGATTGCCAAATAGACCTGTACTTGGTTGGCCAAACGTATTTGTATTTGAGGGTTGACCAAAAGTGTTTGTTGCCGCTGGCTGACCAAAAGTGTTTGTCGTTGCTGGTTGACCAAAGGTATTTGTAGTCGCCGCAGGTTGGCCGAATCCTCCGGTCTGTGCTGCACCTCCAAATGCAGTATTTGTATTATTACCCTGCTGTCCAAATAAAGAATTAGATTGAGTATTTGCTCCAAAGGTATTTGTGTTTGCAGGTTGACCAAACATTTTTAGATCTCAAAAAAAGAAATCGCGCACCATAAAAATGTACGACTCTGCTGAATAATAACGAAACCAATCAGCGCTTAATCAAGCGACATTCGCATTGAAACACATTTATTTTAGTAATTGGTGATACAAGCACCTTTGACCACATTTTTGCACTACATATGAGTTTCCGTCGCCTCCTGTTATTGTTCCTTGCACTTCATTACAAATATCTCCTATTTCGCCCAAGTTAGCGTTGTACCAAGCTAATGGCGCGGCGTTTCCTGTAGCAAGGCCGACTGCAGGGTCAGTTACTGCTTCAATCAATTCATAGGATGAAACGGAGAACAAGTTGTTCACGGGTGTAGGGTTGCTGCCACATCCAGAAGCACATGCACCTCCTCGATCTGGAACGACAGAATAGTAGACATTGCTTGTGCCCATCACAAAGGTGTTGTGATAAGACACAAGAAGTGCAACTTGCATAGTGACTGTTTTCCCTGGTGGAAGATGAGTTGCATAAAAAGTATTGGCGGCATTAAATTCTTCTAGCCATCAAAGCCAATGACAGGACTCGGGGTAAATTTTACATTTTCTGGGCCAACTAACGTATTCTCGCAAATAAACCGACGGTCGTTTTATTGTTTTTGAGCATTTTTGGCAGAGTCGCTTTATTTAAAGGTCGTTATATTTCAATGGTCGCTTTATTTTTCATTCAGCACCTCAATCTTGGACAATAACATTTTCATCCTCCTCCAGCTCATTTTCGTTGAGCAGTGCGGATTCCTCTGACTCTAACAGGTCTCGAGAAAACCATGCATTCCTAAATGCAGATCCGTAAACGTCGTGCTTATAAATATGCCACTCAGTTTCATCACCTAAACCTGCCGCTTTGATAGAGTTGCAAATTACGTATTCATTTACATGATTCCAAGCAGTGGAAACCCATTGAACCACTGTATCCACCTTGGGTGGTTTCGGATTTCCTCCACGTGTACGTTCAACTTCATCTGAAATTTTCCAAGCAGCAATAATAGGGCTGATTTTGTCTTTGAAACTTTTGTAGATTCCCAAATCACCCGCCTGCATGTAGGGTGTCAAACCACCAGGAATCACAATATTTTGTATACCTCTCCTATTCATATGATCCTTCACGTTCTTAGCAATATGTGCTCGACAGGAATCCCAGATTAATGTTTTCCCAGTGGATATCGACACTGGTGGGAATACAAGATCAATCCATTTTTTAATCAGTTCCGCATTAACCCAGGCTTTTTCATTATAGCATATATAGCATCCATTTCTTGACTCGAAACTTTGGGCAGATGATCCTGTCTTTTTGTAAATGATCAATGGCCTCAGTTTTCTTCCATTACCACAGACTGCCAACACAACTGTGATCCGCATTGATGCAAAGCCAGTACTTCTAAGCGAAACATGTCTTTTTCCAACTTCGTTAATTGTAACCCTTCGGGGATCTTCCAAATAGACAGCAGTTTCGTCCATCAAAATAGTTTGCCCCAATACTAATTTAGTTTTAGCATTCTGCAAGTATTCCATGTAGTTCTTTGCCCTTCTGACCAACTCCTCAGAAGAAAGAGTGGTTAAGTTTGTGATTCTTCTGAAGGAGTAACCGTTTCTATGCATAAAAGAGTTAAGCCAACCGTCGGATGCTTTGAAATTGCTAATATCATTGGCTACTGCAACTTCCATTGCCCAACTTTGAACTTGAGATCCAGTCACTCGGTTTCCTTCTGTCCTTTCTTCGTTTATCAACCCAATGAGAAGATCTTCCAGCTCTGGACTAAGAACTGTTTTCCGTCCACCTCCCTCTAGCCTCTTTCTTGTGCTTGAGCCTTCCATTATCTGTTCTTTTTGGGTAATCCAACCATGTATGCTTTGCTTGTTTACCAAATGCCCATCCGCTTTAAATTTCTTTTCTGCAGCGTACGATGATCTAGGCTTTTCGGGATTCTCAAATATATACGACAAGACCTGTCGTTTGAACTCGATGGTGTGCGTCTTTCGTTTAGACATCAATTCCTCAAAGGTTTTAGAAGAAAAATCGCTATAAAAAGATGGTCGTTTTATTAAAAGGTCGTTATATTCCAATGGTCGTTTTAT
>JADIIZ010000064.1:0-74139 GCA_027604345.1 Boothiomyces sp. JEL0866
ACCTGTTCAAGTTCCCTTCTTTTTCTTCCAAATGTCAATGTAGATTTGGCTCAACATCTGTTTCAAAACTTCACTGGGCTAAACACTGATGCAAACCAGGTGGTATTCTCAGTCTAACATTTGCATTTGGTAATTCAGTAGCCAATTACGACTTGCGTCAATTTATTTGCCCACCAGCCATTGTGATATGAAATTGTGCCGCATTGAACCAAATAAGTCGATGTTAAAAGAGACACTTAGAGTGAGAACTGAATTTTGTGTTTATCAATTACTGATTCGAAACTTTTTTATAATTTCAGATGAACAGTTAGACCTATATTTCCAAGAACACTCCAACACGAATCAGTGATTGTTAAAGATACTAAAAAGTAAGCCAGATTTACAGAATTTTGTACTTTTGAAATGTTAATTTTATTGCCCAAGGTCCACAAATACTTCCGGATACGCAGGTTCAAAGTAGCAATTAGTCCATCACCATCTCAATGCTTTTTGAACGTTATATCAAACCTTTCTCCTTCAAAGAAATACCGAAATTGAACTTGAAAGGTATCATCAAAGAATTCTTGTGCTGAAGCAAAGATATTGGGAAGCTCTAGTTATCCTGCAGCATCAACCATGCACCAACTATAATACGTGAGTATTGATATATTTCTCGCATTTTTTCGAGTTCATAACATTCAGAATACGAATTCTGTTATTTGGAAATTTTAAACGAGTTTCCAAAATCCAATTTTCCTTCGAAAATGTGCAATTTCACAATAAATCTCGCCGACAAAGTAATTCATCATTTTGCAACATTCTAAACTTTTGGATTGTAGACATATTTCTAATTCAAGAAGAGAGCAATGGTGGTTTTTGAAACCCCCAGATTGAATCTCGAAGAACGTGGTTCCCGACATCAAGTCCCAACTGCATTGCACTGACCATGCAAAGTCTATGTGTTAGATAAATTGATTAGGCATTGGACAGTAACATTCTCAAGATAAATATCAAAATCAGAGAATATTGTCTTTTGAAACCTTTCTAGATTTCCTAATTTGTTGAAATTCAGTTGGATCAATCTGCCTCTGTCCACATAGCTAAAAAGGGAAAACGTTCAACATAATCTCCTTTGCAGCCAATCCGAGACTCTACGCGTGCATAGACCTTTTGGAATATAAAATGAAATAGAGTGACAGAGAAACCAAATGATTACTGTATTGATTGCTGCCGTTGCTGCATTACCTTCTTCCTTGGTTAGACGCACTTATATGGACTGTGGAAATGCCCCATATTGTGGAGTACTCGTTCTTGAAAGAGGTGATGGTTCAGGAAACTACTATCACGATGTTCCTGCTGTTCACGGTTTATGGCCAGAAACAGGAAACTATGGAAGTTCAGGTTGTCTCAATGGAGATCCAAGTGCTCAAATCCCAACTGTTTCTTGCTACACTGATTACTCTTTCCAAGAACATGAATGGACTGCTCATGGTGTGTGCGCTGCCAATGACCCAGATACTTTCTTTAACACCGTTTGCGACCTTTCATCAGGACCATTGCAACAAATGACTGACTTGAAAAACCAAGGTTACAGTTTGTCTCAAATTGCTAGTGCTCTTTCAGACAGCGGCTATCCTGTTTTTAACAGAAACGCTGGAAATGACCAATTGGAATTGTCTGCTTGTGCTGGCAGTGATGGTGTCTGGAGATTATCTGCTGACTTTAATTCGGATTGTAACTTTTAAATATAGAATAAATTGTTTCTTGAAGGGCGTCATTTGATAATTACTCGGGCAGAAATGTCTTTCATAGCTCGGTTCTCACCATGTGCTCAATTACGGGCAGAATGTGGTGTCTTTTACCAGGCGATAACAGGCTGCAATATTGTTCAATAAATCCCAAATACAATCACTAGAATCGCTTGCTGGTTTCCAGAGCACCTTGGGATACATCACAACAGACAGTTAGGACCTGCTTTAGTAATCCTTGTTTAGTACGGAATCTATATTTGTACAAGTTTCTTATTGTATCAGTTTAGCAAGGTTTTCAGCCTCAAAAGCCTGCGTTTTGGTTTCCAAAAAATTTCAAATTCAAATGGCTAGAACAGCAAGAAAGTTATTGAAGCGGGACTTTTTTCATTTCCATCCTTCAAATCATTTGCAGCAAGACCAAAAGCATAAACAAAAATTAAAGAAGCATGGATTAGAATATTTCAAGTAAGATTTTGTTAAAAAAGATATTTTTTCCTTCCTGCTTCTGGTCCAAAAGGTTTTGTATCCTCGGCACTGGAGACAAAGCTTAAAGCGTTATACAAGAGAAGGCAGCTAAAGTCATTCAAATGGCTGGTTGGTGGTTCAACCGGTGCCCTACGTTCTTGCGCGCTCATCTCATCACTATTAACCAACACTGATGTAACATGGCAGTTAAAAGAGCACTATTGCGAGATGCACTACAAGCACGGAGATACGTTCAAAACTCTCCAGCCAATGATGGAAGAGCTATATACAATTTGCGCTCCGCATGAGCTTATACCTAAAATACTAAAATTTCCCCAATTTCGATTAGCAATCATTGTGGCCGATATTCACTCATGTTACCATTATTTTCCAGACTATATATTCAAAGGTATCCTTGCTGGTGTTGCATTGGCGAATTTTATCACACCTCACGCTATTTCACTGCTTTGCAAAAGAATATGCTTCTATACTGGTCCAGAAGTTCCAGAATTTGCTGAAAGTGAAAATATTACATTTTACAAGCTAACAGAGCAAAATTTTCATCAAGTGCTACACGCTACAACTTGTATTCCGTTTGTTTCTCCACCATGTACCTATATCGAGGGTGTGGGCAATGGAAAATTCGTAGATGGTGGTTTAACCGATTATTATCTCAATGTCATTATCAAGAATTCGAATACTCCGGCACTACTAACAGGAGATTTAGTTCCTGGAGAGCCCATTCACCGGTCTGCGCTAGATCCATTTATGCCTTTCAAAAGGGATTTACCTGTGCATTTCTTTGATCACTGTTCTGTAGTCCGTCCTTCAGAAGCGTATATTGAAGCTCTTCCAGAAGATAAACTTCCAGGTATTTCTGATTGGTTCAATGAAGAATACATTCAGGATCCGTCAAAAAGGCGACATTACTGGGAAACCGTGTACAATCTTTCACAAAATCATTGGCACAAAGCATTGGAAAGAATTTAACTAATAAAAAGCTAGTTTATTTCCTACCTTCATATCCCTGTAAAACATTACATGCTAGAGGTTAATCAATATTACCATTATCACCAAGCTCACTCACAGCATATCCGCCTTCCATAACAAATAGTGTTGGTACTTTAACAGTAGCAACCAATCTTCCAATTTCATAAAACGCTTCAGAAGTTAAACTGAATCCTCCAACAGGATCGCCACCAAAAGTATCCAAGCCAAGGGAAACTACCAAATACTTTGGTTGATACGGAATAATTCTAGACTCTATCACATTTCTCAAACTAGAGAGATAATCTTCATTGTTTGTTCCAACTGGCAGTGGCACATTTACGTTATAACCATATCCTTCACCGTTTCCTTGCTCCTGCTCTGATCCCCAAAAGTAGGGATAATCCCCTTTACCATGAAGAGAGACAAACAATGGATTGTTCTTTTCGTAAAAGATTGCTTGAGTTCCATTGCCATGGTGGTAGTCTACATCTAAAATGGTTACCTTTTCGCGAGTATTATCAATCAAATGCTGCGCAGCGACTGCAGCGCTATTAAAATAGCAAAATCCGCCCGCCAAGCTTGTTTCTGAGTGGTGTCCTACGTTATTTCCATCTACCTGGAGGTCTACAGAGTGCAAACACTGTCTCCCCAGAATTGAGAATTTTTTCCGCACCAGTTAAAGCTATTTGTACTGCTTCATATGCAGCTCCAAATGTCCCTTTTGTAATCACTGCAGCAGTATCAAAGGCAAAAGATCCAGCTTGTGCGAATTTGTTTTTTGACTCTGCAACCAACTGTTTCACTTGAGGATCCAAATTAATCGCAAATGTATCCGGAATGCAGGCTTCAGGATTCCCGCCAATCTTTATCCAGTTTTCATAAGCATTTTGCAAATATTCTACATACTGTGCAGAGTGAATTCGTTTGATTGCATCCAGCCCAAAGTCCTTTGGAGGGATTATTTCTCCAACTTTTCGCTTTCTGACTGCATTGATAACCGATTCTGCTCTAGAGGGCATCTCTGGAAATTCCTCCATCCTTCCAAGGGCAAAATAGAACTTTGGACTGTGTTCCTTGTGTTTTTCACTGTATACTACGAGCATTTGTTTTTGGCAAGGAAATTTCGGCCATCCTCACTTAGCTAGATACAGCAATTTCAAATCATTTGCTCATCAATTCATATTTGCAAAGCTCTTCATAACCGCCTCACTCACAAGCAAATAACCCTTGGACTATTATTCAACATAGCGCGGGATGGTTAGTCAGTTTCATTTCACTAAAATACATATTGATGATCTTTTGGTATTGATGTAGCAATTCGAGACGTTGATTTCAAGATCAGATCTATAATCCCTCTTTTTCTCAAGAACAGCTCTGCTGATGGAATACTGACATTTTCAAATGCGTCTCACTCTCACCTCACTTCAATATCTCTACAAAATGCAAGAAAACTACGCGATTCAGTGTCCAATAAGCTATACACCAATAAAATCGACTCAAAGAATATTGATCTGTTCAATCAATTGATACTAGGTTTGTTGGAACAGATTGATTCTTTCAATCTCGTTTTTCATTTCGGACATGACGCTCAAATCTGATTGGATATCCAATAAGCCTCTAGCTCTGATTGGCTGATTTCACGTGGAAAGCCACACTTGACGTAGATCATTTAAATAGAGAAAAAGCCGCGAAATAGTTTCACAGTTCTAAAGGACATCTTCACCATCAATCGAAGTACCGAATAAACTAAAAAACTACTGCAAAAATGAGAGAATGTATTTCAATTCACGTCGGACAAGCTGGTGTTCAAATTGGTAACGCCTGCTGGGAATTATACTGTTTGGGTATTATTTGATCTAACATTAGAACACGGTATCCAACCTGATGGTCAAATGCCATCTGACAAAACCATTGGAGGTGGTGATGACTCTTTCAACACCTTCTTCTCTGAAACTGGTGCTGGAAAGCACGTTCCACGTACCGTCTTTGTCGATTTGGAACCAACCGTAGTTGACGAAGTCCGAACTGGTACCTACAGACAACTCTTCCACCCTGAACAATTGATCACCGGTAAGGAAGATGCTGCCAACAACTATGCTCGTGGCCACTACACCATTGGTAAGGAAATCGTCGATTTGGTCTTGGACAGAATCAGAAAGCTCGCTGATAACTGCACTGGTCTCCAAGGTTTCTTGGTATTCCACTCCTTTGGTGGTGGTACCGGTTCTGGTTTTGGTGCTTTGCTCTTGGAACGTCTCTCTGTTGACTACGGAAAGAAATCCAAGTTGGAATTCTCTGTCTACCCAGCTCCACAAGTTTCCACCGCTGTTGTAGAACCATACAACTCTATCTTGACCACCCACACCACCCTTGAACACTCTGACTGTGCTTTCATGGTTGACAACGAAGCTATCTACGATATCTGCAGAAGAAACCTCGACATTGAACGCCCAACCTACACCAACTTGAACAGATTGATTGCTCAAGTCGTTTCCTCCATCACTGCCTCCCTCCGTTTCGATGGTTCCCTCAACGTCGATTTGACTGAATTCCAAACCAACTTGGTCCCTTACCCACGTATCCACTTCCCTCTCGTCACCTATGCTCCAGTCATCTCTGCTGAAAAGGCTTACCACGAACAATTGACCGTTGCTGAAATCACCTACTCTTGCTTCGAACCAGCAAACCAGATGGTAAAATGTGACCCACGTCACGGTAAATACATGGCTTGTTGCTTGTTGTACCGTGGTGATGTCGTTCCAAAAGATGTCAATGCTGCTATTGCCACCATCAAGACCAAGAGAACCATTCAATTCGTTGACTGGTGTCCTACTGGTTTCAAGGTCGGTATTAACTACCAACCACCAACTGTTGTTCCAGGTGGTGACTTGGCCAAGGTACAACGTGCTGTTTGTATGCTTTCCAACACCACTGCTATTGCTGAAGCATGGGCTCGTTTGGATCACAAATTCGATCTTATGTATGCTAAGCGTGCTTTCGTTCACTGGTATGTTGGTGAAGGTATGGAAGAAGGTGAATTCTCTGAAGCTCGTGAAGATTTGGCTGCTTTGGAAAAGGATTACGAAGAGGTTGGTACCGACTCTGTTGAAGGTGAAGAAGAAGAAGCTGAAGAATACTAGGCGTTTTCTTAATAAACCTTGTTTGAAAAAGCTGAAATTTGTAGTTTATTTTAGAGGATTAGTTGTGAGGCCCCAGATAATGTTCTTTTGATCAAACTTGGATCCCAAGAAACGTTACTTTCAAAGTGTGGAATGCTGTAAGTGATTAAGCTTTTTGCTGACACTTGCTCAATGCCATCGTTGTGTAATTCACCTGGAGCAGCAGTGATGCCAACAAAAGTAACGGTCGTTGGATTGCCATCAATCATAATAGATGAATCCCAGCCTACTTCGCTTGATTCATTTTCGTATTGAACGGCATTTGGCAAAACATTTGCATTTGGTTGGGAAGAAGCTACCTTTTTGACAAAGTTCCAAGTAGAAAAAGAGGTTGGTGCCAACTTGTAAACTGGTTTCCCAATAACATCAAAGTCGTACTTTATCGAAGTTGGGCCAATTGGAAAGTTGCCCATCTTGTAAGAATCTGGAGAGATGTATGCTGTCAGGTTTACTTTTAGATCGTTTCTTCCATGAGGATGGCCATATGAATTCAAAATAAGAGTAGCGCTGGTGGAATCAACCCTGGTGGACAGCGAAATGTCAGTCCATTCAAAGTCCTGAAATTTGTAGATGGTACCGGGGGTATTCTAGAATAAATTTAGTATTACTAGAGGGTCTGTCGCTGGGTTGATAGCATTCTCTTCATATAGCCCGATTAATCTGGCAGACAAAAGCACTGCTGGAGAACTATGATCGTTACTATTTGGATTTCTAGTTTCTATTGTGAATTTAGGCCCTGATCTGATGCTAAATTTTAGGACATTGGTGTTATTTTGGGTATCTTTACTGTATACTAGTACTTTCTTGCCGTTGTTCTTTACGTATACACTATTTCCTTGAATACCGGTATATTTGGTTGCTGTATTGATATTCAAATTGTCAATATCAGCTGGTGCAAGATTGTAGTTGGAGTATGAGTGCCAGTTAAATGTGTGATCAAAGTACTGGGCTGAAGCGCTTGCAAGCAACAATAACACACTCCCAGAAATCATTGAATTTGCTCGAGAAGCATTATTATGTTTATATAGAATTTCTTCATTGTTCTCAATGTCCCATTGTTCCAAAGTCTAAAAATGTTTCATGGGGAGAAAATCTTTAAAAACTTGGTAATGTTTTCAATTTATTCAAAGTAAATATACAGCAGCGAGTAAGACAATACTAAATGTTGTCATAATTGACCCAATACTATTGACAGCGCCATTTGAAGCAGAAGAACCGGAGCTGCCTTGATTAGACGAGCTGCTAGTGCCTTGAGTATAAGCACTAATAGCATTGGATTCATCAACGAAAATTGATGGATCCCAGTTGAACGATTGAGTAAAATACGGGATTGAGTAAACCGCCAGGCTTTTTGCACATTCAAAATCCAAGTGGTCATCTCTTTCGGTATTATCAGCTGGAGCGATTGCCAAAGATGGAACAACGTTAATACCACCATCAAACGACACTGTGGAAGGTTGAGAGTCGATTGTGACGTTATTCGTCCAAACCAAGGATCCCATATTACCACCATCAGAAAGTCCAGCATTCGTAAAAGTTGCATTTTGGAAGGAAGAGAATATTCTTTTCACCAGTTTCCAGGATGAAGAAGTTGGTGGCGACAAAGAGTAAGACACTGCACCAATTATATCCAAATTGTATTTTAGACCGGTGGGCATAATAGTTATACCATTAGTCAAGTTGTAAGTATCAGCTGAAATCACAACGGTTAAATTTACGTGAGGAGTAGAATACTGTCCACTTGGAGTTCCAACTGAATTCAAATAAAGTGTTGCATTGCTATTTGTGTCATTTACCCACTTTACGCTAATGTCACCCCAAGTCCAGGTTCTGAATGGGTATTTAGTACCCGTCGTATTCCAAAAATAGCTGTGGTTGGCATTAACTTCATACAGTCCCACCAACCTTGTTGCAAAAGATACATCCGCTGGAGATTTGTCGTTTAAAAGGTCATGGTTGTGGTTCCATTCAATACCCAGGCGAGGCTCCTTGTTTACATTAAATCTTAACGCGGTAGTGGCATTATTTGTTGGATTGAATGAATACACGATGACTTTTCTGGGAGTTGCGTTAATACGCAATCCTCTTCCATTTCCTCTCTTTCCAAAGTGAGGTGGTTCCAAAGGGTTCAATACTTCTGCATCTGCCCTTGGCATTTGAAAACTGTGGTAAGCATCTTGGGTAAAACTGCTATCTGATACATTCTTTGGCTTGTCTGTCCCACCCTGACCGCTACCTTGACCACCGGTTGGACCATTTGGAGTTGTGCTGTTTCTGCCGCCATCATTATTTTGAGGAGGATTGCTTGCAGTAACCGAAACCGCCAAGAGGAAACATACACTTTGAAAAAAGTTCATTTTACTTTTTTCATTATTTGAAATTCCATTATTTACAATGAGATAATGCGTCAGGTGTTGCCTTGATTGTCTGCTATCAAATCTCTTTTTACAAAATCAAGTATTAATATCAATCAATGAGCATAAATAAAATTTCTGATCGAATGAATCTCGATTCTAAACCACATTCTATTTCTCTTAGAAATTTCTCAGTAGTGAAGATTCATGAATCACAGTGAAAATATTTCAGATTTGAAAGGATCTAGTCCCGCAGCAATCATTTAAATTCCATCTTTATTCAAAGCAAAAAGAATGCGGTAAGGAGTACGATTGCAATTGAAGTAATTGAACCTCCAGCTCTTTTCAAAGCACTATTGGCAGATGGCGAGCTTGTTCCATAATCACTAACTGCAGTAGCTTCTTCAACATAAACCGTTGGATCCCAATTGAAGGATTGTACGAAATAAGGAATGGTGTGAACCACCAATCTTTTCGCGCAAACAAAATCAATATGGGCGTCTCTGTCATTGTTGTCACCCGATCCTAAAGCAAGAAGAGCTGGAACTTTTAATACTCCATCAAATGACATGGTGCTCTGTTGCCCATCAATTGTAACATTGTTGGTCCATTGCAACTTTCCAATATTGTTCCCATCTGCAATGGTATTATTCGAAATTGTCACATTTGCATGGGATGTGAATACCCTCTTTACCAATTTCCAGGTTGACGCAGTTGGAGGAGACAGCTTGTAAGACATTGGTCCAATTATATCAAAGTCGTATTTCAATCCTGTTGGCCTAATGGTGAATCCATTTGTCAAATTGTATGAATCTGCTGATACTTTTACCGTCAAATTTACTTGAGGTGTAGTTTTCCCGTTTGGTGATCCGATAGAGTTTAAATATAAGGTTGCATTGCTGTCAGTGCTATTTACCCAAGTCAGTGTGATATCACTCCAGTCCCAGAATTTAAACAAGTAAGAAGTGCCAATGGTATTCCAAAAGCCTGTTTGATTTTGGCTGTTTACTTCAAATAGACCTAAAAGTCTGGTTGCTAATGCTACATCTGTAGCTTTTGTATCATTGAGCAGATCTCTGTTGTGATGCCATTCAACACCTAATCTTGGTTCGTTTCTAACGTTGAATCGAAGAGCTGTTGTGGCATTGTTTTTTGGGTTGAAGGAAAATATCACCACTTTCTTTGGTAGTACCTTTACCCGCAATCCTCTACCTTGAGTCCCAAAGTATACAGTGGTATTCGTATCAAGTACTTCTTGATCAGCAGTAGGCATTTGAAATGTTTTGAGAGTGTTTGAATTGAAATCACTATCAGTGTAATTCAAATTTGTTTGATTTTGAGGTTGATCATCCGCCAACGCAGCAGCAACTAATAAGGCAATAGCAGCGATAAATTTCATTCCTGATTATGCCAAGTACTTGCTACTTATATTCTCCAATATTGTTCCAGAATTCCATTGTTCCAATTCCCACACCAGATTACACAATTGAGAGAATTCAACAGTGAAATTTAGCGGGTAGATTTTTTATCTATTGCCTTGCTTCAATATTTTTTTCTTTTTAGAGTTTTGCAGTTTACAAATGGGAAAAAAGAAGAGTTACGAGGATGAACCAAGGGAAGAAGAGATTCCATTCCCGGTTGCCATGTGGGTACTAGCTAATTAATCAAGGATTTTGAACATTGCGATCCAAAGAGATGCTCTGGAAAGAAACTTGTCCGTTGCGGAGTGGTAGCTAATTTAAGAGTTGGACAAAGATTTAAAGGAGTAGTAATGAGGTTGAGTTTATTTAATTTAGCCCTAAAGGTGAATTTTCGGTATCCCCTGCAGACAGGGATATAGTAATACAACATGGAATTGCAGTGGTGGATTGCTCATGGGCTAGAATTGATGAAGTGCCTTTCGCAAAAATTCGCTCTCCACATGAGAGGTTATTACCATACCTTGTTGCAGCAAATCCAGTAAATTACGGAAAACCTTACAAATTGAATTGCGTTGAGGCTTTGGCAGCATGCTGTTTCATCACAGGATTAGATGAAGCTGGGCATGCACTACTCTCTCAATTTGGTTGGGGGCATGCGTTTTATGAAATCAATTCAGAGTTGTTTAGGTTGTATTCTCAATGCAGCGATTCTGCAAGTGTAGTTAACGTACAAAATCAGTATATTGCTGATATGGAAGAGGAATATGCTAGGAAAAAGGACAAAGTAGAAGATTATGGGAGAAACACAAATCACGATGATGATCCATATGGGCTCCCGCCTTCAGATAGCGAGGAATCAGAATATGAAGAGGAAGTTGAAACTGATAGATTTGGAAATATAATTGAGGTCAAGAAAGACAAGTTTGGCAATGTAATAAAAGATGAAGAGAATTCGACCCACCTAGCGGATAAACTCGGAAATATTATACTGCAATAAAGCAACCATCCTATTTATAAAGGTACCTAGTGGTTTTCCTTTTATTTCTTTTCGGGAGTTGTGGTGTAAGCGCAAAAAGTCTAGTTGGTTCTCACACACGTTCGTATCACGTGACAATATTACAAGTGAGTTGCTAAAAATTAGTATTTTTAATTTTTTTCGAGGAATGCGGATATCGTTATTATTAATTCACTGGGTTTTAGCATTTGGAAGTAACTGTCCACTGTTAGAAAAACACACGCTTGATATCAATCCTTCAGAAATCAGTTTCTTGAGGCAGGAAAAGGAAGCCAAGATAGCAATCCTTGGAGACCAAGGTTTAGGCACCAAACCGGAACAAGTATTGCAGATGGTAAAGGATTGGGAACCAGACCTACTATTGCATGTTGGAGATTTCGATTACGAAGATGATCCAAAAGGATTTATGCGCCAATTAACTGATACTTTGGGTAAAAAGTTTCCGATGATGGCGGTGATTGGTAATCACGACATTTTGAAATGGTTTGAACCTAGAACGGGCTATAGGGATTTATTGTTGAAGCAATCTAAAAAATCTGGATTGGAAAAACACTGTACTGGAGAAATTGGTGTATCTAGAGTATGCCATTTCAAGGATATGGTGTTTGTATTGTCTGGAGTGGGGACTATGGGCTCACACCACGAAGAGTTTATCGACTCTGCTCTTAAAAGGTATTCTTACGTCCCTTGGAAGATATGCCTGTGGCACAAGAATCAAAACAAATTGCAAACTGGAGATAAGGTTGATGAGACTGGATATGCGGTTTATGGTACGATCTGTTAACATAGATATCTGCAGGAAACATGGTGCAATAATTTTCACTGGACATGAACATTCCTATGAAAGAACACATTTGCTTTCCGACTTTGAGACTCAAGAAATCGCTTCTACTGACAATACACTTGAAGTTAAGCCAGGCCAGTCATTTGCGGCTGTAACTGGATTGGGTGGGGACTCTATTCGTCCTTGGAAACAGGGCAACGAAAAAAACCCATGGTGGGCAGCTACCGCTGCACTAGATGTAATTGGTTTTAACTTAGAATGGCGTAAACTATGGTGCTTTGCTATGTACTTTTAAACACAAAGGGTCTCCGCTGAAAGCAGATTGCAAATTTAAAGATATCGATGGTATAAAATGGGATCAGTTCAAGATTACCGTACCTTCACTAAATCTGGCTCAATCCACTGAATCTGCAATCCCGCCAAAAAAGTTTTATGAAACCAGTATTAAATCAACTGCTGATATCTATACAATCAACAATGAAAGGCCATCAAAGATTTCCAAATCTAACCTAGAAATTAGAAACGGCGTCCAGCATTTTCTTAATTTCAAAATTGATATTCCTGCAAATAGCGAGATCAAGGCAATCTACTTGCAAGCAAAGTTTGAAACAAAGAAATCAACCAGGGCAAGAATTGGATTATTCACCGCCCCTGATTTGCTTTTGATGGGAAATGAAAATAGTTTACAAAGACAAATTATATCCACTGAAACTTCTGTCGAAAATGGTGAGGTTTGGGTATCCCCGGACCTTTCGCAACAGGTCCGCATAAACAAAAATACCAACACTGTTGTAGTGGGTATATCTGGGGAGGTGTTGGATGATTTTTCCACAGTAAGCTTTTATGGGATTCACGACGTCTTAACAACTTGTATGGCTCCCACCCTAGCCATAATTTTGAAATAAAAATCCAACCGATCGTACCTTTGGGTCTCATCTGGTTCAATCATACACTGTAATTTCGAACGTGGGTGGAGTAAGCGCACTCTTGTGACTCACAAAGTCACAAGTAGTTTATAAAAAAAGTTTAAAACCCAAAGTTATTAGAAATGTTTCGTAAAGGCAAATCACAGAACGAAACCACCATTTCCCTATTGGAAACTGCAGGACATCGACTACCTCCTGAAGTGGAAGAGGGAAATATCGAGTACAAGTTAAAATTGGTCGATCCAACACCAGAAAGGATAGACCATCTTGTGACCCAGTTAAAATGGAGGTAATATTATTTAACTTCAGATTGGCAGAAGGTGGCGGTGAAGCAATTTATGAAATTGGTGTATCTGATGCTGGCACTTTGGTAGGACTGAATGAACAAGAAATGAAAGCTTCAATGGAAACATTGAAATTAATGGGCAGCACTCTGTGTGCAGAATTGTCAGTTATAAGGGTGCAAAAAGTAGGGCAGAATACAGTTGCAGAAGTATTATTCAGAAAATGTTTAAAAGATGATCAGCACTTTTTGGAGATCAGAGTAGCTGTCTTGGGTGGTGCTGATGCTGGCAAATCTACTTTGTTGGGTGTGTTGTCGCATGACGAAAAAGACAATGGCAGAGGAAAAGCTCGATTAAATTTGCTAAGACATCGACACGAAATTGAATCTGGAAGATCATCATCGATATCCAGACAGATAATTGGTTTTAATTCATCTGGTGAGATTATCAATTACGCAACCACAAATATTTCCACTTGGGAGCAAATTGTACATATTTAGTAACATTAGTGTGAAAATTCATCAAAGGTAGTCACTTTTATGGATACTTGTGGTCATCCAAAGTACCAGAAAACTACAATCGGCGGTCTAACTGGCAGCGCTCCTCACTATGCTACCTTAATTTTAAATGCTAGCTATGGTGGTTTACCAGATGTAGCGATTGAACAAATTATGCTTACTAATCTACTCAAAGTTCCTCTATTTATTGTTATTACAAAGATTGATGTTACTACTGCCGAAAGGCTTACAGCAACTCTGAAAACTTTATTATCCTATCTTAAAACTCCCGGAATTGCAAGGATACCAGTCGTAATCAAAAATGAAGATGATTTGGCTACATGTATACCAATGTTAGTATCTAGGTATTTTTATTTTAACCTAGTAATGTAGTACCATTATTCCTAGTGTCCAGTGTCACGGGGGAAAACATTAATTTGCTCATAAAGCTGTTCAATTTATTACCAAAACCACAAGCGCCAAGAAATGAAGTATTAGAATCACGAACAGAATTTCAAATTGAAGATGTTTTTACAGTTGATGGTACCGGTTGCGTGGTCGGAGGAATGATGGTTAATGGCAGAATGTACATGTCTGGCAATACCCCGCAAATATTTTATCTTGGTCCAGACAGAGGCCGCTTCATTCCTGTTATAATACATTCAGTACATCGCCAAAGATGCAAGGTGAGCCATGTACAGGCAGGACAAGTTGCGACATGTGCAATCAAATTCTACAATGAAGATACCAGCAATTTCACTGCTCCGGATATGGAAAAGCTAAATATTTACAACAAATCATCTTGGGTTGAAGCAGCTCCATCTGAATTTAAAATTCGAAGAGGACAGTCACTAGTTCCATTCGGGCTAAAGCCTCCAGCAAGCTTCTGGGAAATCGACGTCGATTTGTATGTTTTGTTGCACCCAACTTCTTTATATAGTGAGCAACAAGTTATGGTGTACGTTGGAAGTGTACGTCAATTGGCAAAGGTTATGACCATCAAACCTACCGCTGAGAAAAATGATGAAAACGAAATTGCGTTCACTTCTTCAGACGGTAAATTTCTTTAACCTTTAGAAGATTCACCAAAGTTGCCAAGCCAAAGACGAAAGTTAAAACCAGGAATACATCTTGCTCATGGACAACATGGAAAAGTACGGTTACAGTTTATGTTTGAACCAGAGCACCTTACCATCGGCTCAACAGTTTTAGTACGAGGAGCAGGTATCAAATGTGTAGGCAAAATTCTAAATCTACACAATCAATTCACAAAGTTGGATTCGATAACCCGGTAATTATATTAAACAATCATAATTCGTGTGGATTTTGTATAACAATCATCAAGTACGATTTAGCTAATAGTTAATATAATATTATACTCTCTGCTACCATAATTTCGTGCTTCTTTGATCTTATCCGTAAAAACTTTAATTCATCCTGAGATTAGCTTTATGATACCTCTGGGTCCAAATCTCTAACTACACCTTTGCTGCGCGCTGCTAATTGAGTTACGAGAGTAGATATTTGTGGAGTTTGGATGTTATCCAATGTAGACCTGATAACTGAGCCTTCATGTGTTGCGATAACAATACCCTGTACTCCTTTATGTGCTTGCAGCCTATTCAATGCCGTTTCTACTTCATTGTAATCTTTGTTCTGGTCTTTAATTGCAGACATTAATCTGGACGCGAAAAATTTCCGAAGAGAGTTTTGATGTAAACTGATGACTCTCGCAAAAATATTTTATTAATCGTCTGCCTCATCATCGGCTTCTTCTTCACCAGCGTCCGTTTTTGCTGAGCGAGAAGTTTCTTTACCTCTGCCTTCCTTGTCAAAGGACAATAAACTCCTTTCTTTGTATGATCGTTGATTTCTTCTATTATCACCTTCATCTTCAGAGTCAGACAATTCGTTCTCAGGGACTCGTCTTTTATCTGACATTCGCTCTAACATTAATAACACTTACGAGTAATTCTCTTATCCTTGTCATTGTCATCTTCATCATCCGAAGAGTATAAATCATGGGGAACTTGATGCATTTGAACACTGGGAGCGTGATCAACATGTCGAAGATTTTCCAATATTTTAGATCTAAATTAAAAGTAGAGAACTTCATCTTATCAAGATACTCTCTGGAATTCATATTTTCCATGTTGGTTGCTGGAACTTCGAGACGGTAGTCTGGACCAAAATATTGGAAATAATCATTAAACGGTAAAGCTGAATAAACAAATAAAAACCTTCAGGAAGCTCTTCATCAACACAAAGTGAGGTTTCGTAAGTCCATGCACGGCAAACATTACGAATGGTATAGCCGCCTCCACCAAGAACAAGTAGAGGTACGTTAAACTTTTTCATAAATTCAAGAGGGTAAGCATGGCCTGAAATTACACTTAATCTACCTTTCATTGACAGGTTAAAGCATCCCAATCGATCTCCAGCCAAAGAGTCCGCACCACATTGCAAGACAACTGCACCAGGACGGAATCTGTCCATCACTGATTGCAACACCTATATCAGAGATAGATTTACTTCAGAAAAGATAACTTTATACGATTCATCATCGATACCATCTTTTAGTGGGAAATTGACAGAGTAGTGTTTTCCTCTTCCATGTCCAACATCAAGAATATCACCTGTTCCAGGAAAGTATTCACCATACTTGTGGAATGAGACTGTCATTACACGATCAGTAGTGTAAAATGCTTCTTCAACTCCGTCACCATGGTGGTTGTCAATATCAATATACAAAACCCTTTGATGATAGCGAAGTAATTCCAAAATGGCAAGGTTAATATCATTAACATAACAAAAACCGGATGCTTCACCCTTTTTTGCATGATGAAGACCACCTCCCCAGTTAATAGCAATATCACTATCACCTCTGTTTAATTTTGCTGCAGCAGAGATCGATCCACCAGCTGACAATGCACAGAATTCATATAATCCGTCCCAGACTGGGCAATCATCTAGTAAATTGACTAAATTAATAGAAAATCACATTTGGTTTGATGCTTGTTGATTTCCTCAGTTTGTTCCGGGGTTACTCGCTGGAGGAATTCTATATATTCATCAGAGTGAAATTTAGTCATTTCCTTCAGCGTAGCAGGATTTGGACGGTTGATTTCTAGTTTTTTGTATAGTCCATAATTTACAATAAGATTGTGGGTCATGCGAATTCGATGTGGCTTCATTGGATGTAAAGGTGCATAATAGTAATGACCAATATCGGCTAAAGTTACATAGATCTTACAGTGGTAATAATAGGAAGTTTTGTTTTTCCTAGTTTTGACTGTCATTTGATTTGTCCAAGTTTTTTTCGAGACAAATCTTGAAATGAATAGTACAAAATTATTGATCCCAGTTATCATTAAATGGAATGGCGAAAAATACAACGTCTCGGCAGATCTTAGTCAACCAGGGTTGGTGTTGAAGACTCAAATATTTTCATTAACTGGCGTTGCACCAGACCGCCAAAAGATTATGGTCAAAGGTGGAGTTTTGAAGGACGACGCAGATTTAAATACTTTGAAATTGAAAGAAAATCAGCAATTAATGATGATGGGCACTGTTGAAGCTTTGAAGGAACCACAAGAGAAGACCGTGTTCCTTGAAGATTTATCAGATGCTCAAATTTCCAAGGCGGTATGGAGAGACTAACCATAGTTAAATATCCCTGCTGGACTGGCTAATTTAGGAAACACTTGCTATTTGAATTCTACTATTCAGTGCTTGCGAGCTGTAACCGAATTGCCAAATGCAGTGGAAAAGTAGATCAATATTAATTTAGAACTGGACTTAATATTACGTCAAACAATCAGCAAAATTTTTCAGTATCAATGAATGCATTGTTCAAAGAGCTCGACAAGTCTGGCCAGCCAGTTCATCCAGTAATGTTTGTCCAGGTATTACTTGTTTTTAATAAGCTATTAAGAACATTGTATCCTCAGTTTGCCGAACGAGATCGCAATGGGTTTATGCAACAGGATGCTGAAGAATGCTGGGGACAAATTATTCATGTTTTGGACGAAACTGTGAGTGGGTTAACACGTAATGGGGAGACCAACAAAAGCAAGAAATTTGTGGAGCAGTTTATGACTGTAGAAACCATTGTGGAGTAAACATTAAATTGACTTAGAACAAAATGCGATGATGCCCCAAGTGAAACTTCTTCAGTTTCAATGGAAACCACAAATAAGTTGCGAGTAAATATTGGGTCTGGTGGTAATTAGTTTTAATTTTAGTCTCCACATACATGGTATCTGAAATTGGCAACGGTTTGGTGGAAAAGATTGAAAAGAATTCCCCAACACTTGGAAGAAATGCCATATATACTAAAACTTCCAAAATTAGCCGCCTACCGCGTTATCTTACAATTAATTTTGTTCGATTCCAATGGAAGGCTCAAGAACAGATTAAAGCCAAGATTTTAAAGCGAGTTCAATTTCCATTTGAATTGGACATGGTTCCGTTCTGCACCCCTGAATTAACTGCAAAGTTGCAGCCAGCAAAGGCGAAATTGAAGGAAATTGCAGACAGAAAGGCTGATGAGAAGGTACTATTTAACTAATTTGCAGAAAAAGAGAAGGATCGAAAATGCCCAAGACGACATGGCTGTTGACGAATCTCCAAAAGATCAAAAAGCACTCCTAGAAGCAATCGGAGTAGACTCGTCATTGATCGAAGACCCTGGTGTAAATCCTTCTGGTCAGTATGACCTTGTGGCCGGTAATGATTCACTAACTATAGTTCTTACTCATGTTGGCAGAGGGGCTAATTCTGGCCACTATATTGGGTGGGTAAAGCAAGGAGCTCACTGGTGGAAATTTGATGATGACAAAGTATCCCAGATTAAAGAAGAAGATATTACTAAACTTGAAGGTGGAGGTGATTGGCATACTGCATATATGTGCCTTTACAAAGCCAGAGATTTGGAATAAATTCACTTTTATTATTCGATCTGTTATTTTGGTATCCATAGATGCACGAGGTTGTGAACAAGAGTACAAGAGCAATCCCCAATTTGGGCAAAATTAGCGCAGTCCCTGTCCATTGACACTAATCAACCTTTGGAAATACCTTAAAATGAAAGTTATCGATGAAAAATGAATCTACGATTTATAGAGGTTTCAAAACTGCACTGTTTGCCAATCAAACTTCTTTGATTTCGAATCTTATACCATTTGAAATTAAATGTCCTTTGAAGAAGCATTGACTAAAGTGTGGAAAATGTGCAGCAACTCGGAACCTAACGTGTTATCCCAGTCCTCGCTCATCCTGATATCCGGCAATACTGGAAAGATCAGCAAATTATTTAATTCAAGGATAACGATTATGGCCGGCTTTATTTGGTATTTTCGTTGACTGTCAAATTTGCCTATGAGCGATAATTTTTAATTTTGAAAAAATTTTCTGTTGGGGAGCTGTGCGACAAATCACAACATTGATACTTTCCTAATCGAGAAACGGCGCATGGCAAATCGAGAACTGAGATTTTGTAAAAGCTCATAAATATGTGAAAGGATTCGTCATTCAAATTAATGGTAGCGGTTGGATTAATCGCAAACTTGCTTTGGGCAGTCTTTTTCCCACCAACTAGAGTTAGATTTGAACCGCAAGACGGAATTAGAGAACAAATTGTTGGAAAGTGCGTTGGAACCGAAACGATCTGCTTGTATGGACAGCCTGACGGCAACGGAAATGTAGTTTTTACTGTGCATTCATCCGCTCCTGGGTAAGATTAAATTAAACCAAGATGGACAGCCATTGGAGTTGGTGCTGGAATGGTGAATTCCACTGATATAATTGTATGGAGAAACTCAACAGGAGGGTTTACCATTAGTGATCGAATTGCTACAGACTATGTATCTCCAACCGTAAGTAGCAATCCCGTTTCACAAATTGTTCCTCTTCAGATAGAAGCTCCAACTTGGAGCAACATGTCTTTTTCATTTGTCAGACCAATTTCTTCAGTAGATGTTACCCTCACTAGCAGTAGTAGCTATATTTACGCTCTTGGCCAATATCCTCCAAAAAGAAATATTGATAATCCTGCTACTCGTATTCTTGAGCACTACGATAAGGGCTTGGTTGATGTATTGGATTTTGTGGATAAAGTAGCTACTACTACTGCTGCCCCAACTCCCACCGGAAATCCTGTTCAGCCAAATGTTCAAGGTAAATGTGTTGGCACCACTATATGCATCTATGGAGAACCTGATGGCCAAGGGAACGTAGTTGTAACTGTGCATTCATCAGCTCCTGGGTATAGAGTTGGCTTAACGTTAGGTATACTGGGATTGGCATCGGAAGCGGTATGGTGAATTCTACAGACATTATCGTCTGGAGAAATTCTACAGGCGGATTTACGATAAGTGACAGATTTGCTACGGATTATATCTCACCTTTGGTTAGTTCGATCCAAGTTTCTAAGATTGTACCGTTACAATTTCCAGCTCCTGCTTGGAGTAACATGTCTTTCAGCTTTTTGAGACCAATCCTTGCTCCAGATGTTAATCTAACAAGTACTTCAAGTTGGATTTATGCTTTGGGTCAGAATCCTCCAAAGAGAAACATTGATAATCCTGGTAGTCGCATTCTAGAGCACTATGATAAAGGCTACTTTGATGTACTAGATTTTGTTGATAAACCAGTTGCAACCACATCCGTTGCTCCCGCCACTACTACATCCATAGTCCCTACTGGATCTCCCACTCCGGATTTGCCTGGAACCTGTGTGGGTACCTCATTTTGTATATATGGTAAACCTGACGGTAGTGGTAATATCATATTTACTGTTCATTCGGCAGCCAAAGGATGGACAGGTGTTGGGGCAGATTCAACTACCATGGTTGGATCCAAAGATGTAGTAGTTTGGAAAAATTCAACTGGTGGGTACACTATTAGTGATCGCATTGCCACAGCTGACTCTCTTCCTGGCCAAAGTAGTAATCCTGCCTCTAAATTAATCCCACTTCAGATTCCTGCACCGGATTGGGCAACAATGGCATTCAGTTACATACGCCCTATTAACTCTGCCGATTACACTATTACTAGTAATACTCAATGGTTGTACGCATTTGGAAATATAGTTCCTACTGGAAATATTGATGATCCAGGGGCAACATTCCGATCCCATGGTAGAAACAAAGGGCAACTTGGGGCACTGAATTTCGTTGGAGGAACCTCGATCCCCGCAACCACATCATCCTCCCCTACCACCCAAACTAGCAGTGCTTCCAATCCATCGGCAACTCCTGCTTCAAATGGAAACAATGGTATTTGTGTTGGAGAGCAATATTGCATCTATGGAGAGAACGACAAGCAAGGTAACATTATCTTTACGGTTCACTCCGCCTTAGAAGGGGTAATTCATACTTAATTGTAGTGGGCTGCAATCGGTACTGGTAAAGGTATGGATGATAGCGCCATCACAATCGGATGGAAAAACAGCAATGGTGGATACACCATTTCGGACAGGGTTTCTAAAGATTTTGTAATGCCAACCGCTTCAGGAGAAGTGCTTTCAAAACTTGTTCCTCTGAAAATTCCTTTGCCATCTTGGGCGGCTATTGGGTTCTCTTTCAGCAAACCGATCCAAAACAAAGACGTTACTTTCACCCCCAGTACCAGCTACATCTACGCACATTGTCAAACACCTCCAAATAACCCTGATTCTCCAAATTCAGATTTCTCCAGTCACGCTTCAAACGGCGCTGGACTTATTGGGCAATTTGACTTTTTATCCTCAAATCCTTCTACGGTAACAAGAACGATTCCTATCCCTACCATTATTCCCACACCAACAATTGTGCCAGTGCCAAATGGAGGCGGGACAGGTTTATCTACTTCAGTCTGTATACCAAACCAATATTGCTTGTACGGCGAACCTGATGGTAATGGAAACACATTGGTAACTGTCCACTCATCTGCAAATGGGTGGGCTGGCATTGGCATTGGAAATAGTATGCAGAACGCAAAAATGATAGTAGGATGGCTGAATAGTGCTGGACAGGTTATAATTAGTGATCGCGCATCTAGAGGGGAAGTTATGCCCGCCGTAAGCACGTCTATCTCTACTCTTATTTCTCTGCAACACCCTGCCCCATCATGGGCAAACATTGCCTTCACGTTGTCAATGAAGACGTCCGATGGTCCCATCACTCCTAATACGCAGTATATTTACGCCTACTCCGATTCAAAACCTTCTAATCCAAATTCTGCTTCAAGTGATTTCCCAGTTCATACCGTCCGTGGTCAATTTGGTGTGCTGGACTTCACAACAAAGAATGGTGGCACAGTAGCGATAACACCTCCTGGATTAGCACCCGGAAACCCAGCTGTAGCTGCTGGTGGAGTAGGTTCCACATGTATTCCTGATGTAACTTGAATTTAACAATTAGATTTATTGTGTGTACTCTGAACCAGATGGACAAGGAAACGTTTATATCACTCTGTTATCTGCAGCATCTGGTTGGGTCGGATTGGGCACTGGAAAAGGTATGGCGTCATCGTCGATGATTGTTGGCTGGAAAAATTCTCAAGGCCAATATGTTGTATCAGACCGAGTTTCATCCGGAGAAGTTATGCCAACCCTGGGCAATCAAGTTTCGAAAGTTGTGGAGGTAAGAGTCTCTGTTCCAAGTTGGGCAAGTCTTGCATTTACAGTTTTGAAACCATTGAAAGGACCAGATGTAACTTTTACTCCACAAACTGATTTCATTTATGCTTATTCCGCTTCAACCCCTTCAAATCCAAGCTCTTCCGCAAGTTCTTTCCCTGTACATACCGGAAGAGGGTACTTGGGAGTGTTAGATTTTACTACAAAGCACACTGGAACTGGTACCTCTGGGCAATCAAATGGCAGCACTGGTGTATCTCCAAACAAAGTCGATAACGGTGTAGGCTCTACCTGTATTCCAAATTTATACTGCGTATATTCTACCCCTGATGGTAAAGGAAATGTTTTCATCTCACTTTTGTCTGCTGCTCCTGGTTGGGTTGCGTTAGGAACTGGAAAAGGAATGTCATCTTCCTCAATGATTGTTGGGTGGCAAAATTCTCAAGGAAAGTATGTAGTTTCAAACAGACTATCATCCAGCGAAATATTACCTCCAATGGGAACCCAAGTTGCTACAGTTGTTGATCTTAAAGTACCTAAGCCAGATTGGGCAAAATTGGCCTTTACTGTCATTACTCCATTAAAAAGCTCCGACTACTCCTTTACAGCACAGTCAGATTTCATCTACGCTTATTCTTCTTCACCGCCTTCTAATCCAGACTTGCCATCAAGCAATTTTAATATTCACACTGGAAGAGGTTATTTGGGAGTCCTGGACTTTACTACGCTCCACAATGGTACCGGAAGTCAATCAGGTGGAAACACTAACTCAGGAGATGGTGGAAGTCCGACAGCCCCACCACCAAATAATGGGTTAATTGGCTCCACCTGTGTTCAAGGCACTTATTGTGTATATTCTGAACCAGATGGTGCCGGTAATGTGTACATTACCTTACATGGATCTTACAATGGATGGGTGGGGTTAGGAACCTCTACCTCGATGTCTGGTTCTGCGATGATTGTTGCATGGAAAAACTCTAAAGGTGGATACACCGTTTCCGACAGAATTTCGCAGAGTGAAAGTCTACCACAACCTTCAACCCAAACCTATTCTGTAGTCGTCGATTTAAGAGTGAATGCTCCTAGTTGGGCAAAATTGGCCGTTACCATTAAGCGCCCACTGTCCACCAACGATATCACGTACAAGACTGATACACAGTTCATCTATGCTTTAAGTGGTAGTGCACCTTCGAATCCTGACGACCCTAGCTCATCATTCGATATCCATGACAAGTTTGGCAAGTTAGGAAACTTGGACTTTACCACGTATCACTCTGGAACTGGCAATGCAAATGGAGGAGGAAACGCCATCTTAACTCTACCAGATGGAGTTGAATATTCAACTGTAATTAGAATACACGGCTACGTAATGTTGTACGCATGGATTTTCTGTCCGTTTATCGGTGTGTTTATCGCCCGATATCTAAAAGATTACTTTGGCGTCTGGTGGTTTAGACTTCATGTTCTTATAATGGTATGTGGATGCGCATTGGGTAGCGTGTCAGCAGTTTTATTGATATTCTTGTTCAAAACTGGTCCTCACTTTTCTTCATCCCCAAGTTTGCATCCTATTCTGGGATTACTCGTCACTATTGCCATGGTTTGCCAGGTGATACTTGGGATAGTCAGCGATAAGCTGTTTTCTATGGAACGAACTGTGATTCCGTGGTGGGACAAAGCTCATTGGTACTTGGGAAGAGGTTCTGTAATTGCTGCCTTAATCACCATAATTACTGGTATAGTTTACTCTGACTACTTTGCCTCCTACGCGTTGGCTCTGCCTGTGTTATTTGCACTTCTCTTGGCTGGAGGCATTGGGTTGTTTGTGTATGGTGAAACCAAAATAGGCCAAATACGTAGGTTATCGCTAATTATAGATCACATGAAAGATAACTCGTCGGAGGAAGGGATTGTAGAGAAGGAAACAGATGTAGAAAATCATTCTTCAATTGAACCGCTGGATACACTTGGCGAACAACCTTGATTGAGATAGCAGAAGATCACTATAGAGAATAAATTTCTTCAAACTAGTTTATTTTACAAGATATTTAAACAGAGTTTAGCAAGTTCAGGTAGTTTGGTTTTCGGACAGCTTGCTCAAAACATCTGGAAAAAGTAATAATCTCTTGTTCAGTCAAAATTCCTGGGAATTGATTCTTGGCAATATTAATTAGGACTTGTCTATCGACGACACCTGAATTTGTTGGATCGTGGGCTTTAAGTGCTTTTCTCATTGCATCCTTTTCATCATTCGATAAAGAGTTGATTAATTTTGTAATCTTGGCTCTAACAGCAGGGGAATTTGATAGTTTGAACCTTTGGCCATCAGCTTCCATGTAATTGAAAACATATTCGTCTGCATCGACCAATACAAATTTATGACTTAGCACTTCAATTCTTACTCCAATGTAAAGATCTGTGGCATCGTAGAACAAAGGTCCTTGTGGATCTGACAACGAAGATCCTGGCCTTAACACTCTAGTTCGTTCCATAAATTTGCCTCCGATAATACCAGCATTTCTAATATTAGTGTTGGTTACCTTTGTGGTGGCTCGTAAATAGTCATCATATCATCGGCCAGCCTATAGCTGATGACGAATCTTCTATCTTGGTCCTCTTTGTGTTTGGATTCCTGTATTAATTGAAAAATACCATTTTTGCGACAAATCTAAGAATCTTGTGTTCATTTTCTAGCATTTTGATGAAATCTTTTTTTGGTGGTTTAAGTACTAGGTATTTTACTGAACCCAAAGAGTCTTCTACGGTGCCAAATCCGTTGTAAGGCGGTAGTGTCTGCTCTTGTTTTGGTGGCCCTTCGTTATCAACAGGGATGGCATGTTCCGCTTGCACATCTACATCCTCTCCTGCCTCAACCATATCTTTGTAGAAGCGTCTAGTATAGTCGTCGCAGTCTCGACTAAAGTTAAACCAGCAAATTACATCAAAAAGGGCCTTCCTAGAACATTGATGCAGGCTCCAATGTGTAAGTCTTTCCACGTGTAGATTTCGCTTTCGTATACATCCGAAAGCTCTTTAAATACTTTTGGCAGAGGTTGTCGTCTCAACAAAATTGGGAATGGGTCACGTCCATTATTTGGTTTCTGCACCTCACGAACTTCAATCGAATCATCAACTAAATGGTAATGCAAGACCTAAATTAACTCTTCACTTACAAATTCACGTAATTCTCCAAACATGGAATAACGGTCATCCCAAATACAGTAGAATCGTAAGACCTTTCTGTCTTTTTCCAAAAATCGCTTCAACTTGTCTCGCTTTTCAGCAGGAACGACAGACTTTCGTGCTGGTCTGACTCGCGATTCTTGGTGTGGATCAACAGGCATTTCCTCTTTTGGATTCAAAATGATACCTTCAGTTTCCCTTAGGTATTTCTAGTATTAGACATGTTAACCTCTGTAAATTGATCGCAAGAAGTAATTCGGAATGTCTTTCCATAGAAAGTAACATTCTGAGCAACATTGAAATCGGAAATTTTGTAAAATTCAGAGGATGACTTTGGAAGCTTTTGTCGCTTGATTAATACTCCTTGTGGAATGCCTGAATTTTCAACGGGAGGCTCCACTACAGCGATTGAGTCATCTTCCAAAAAGTACAATATTCTTACTTTACGCAAATGATATTGCTCTTCAGATTCATGAACAGTTTGTTTAAAGTATGCATCGAATCTCAATACCTACTGTTATTTTTGACAGCATACCACTTTATCGAACGCGACGTGGGCTGGGACAAATCCAGAGTCTTTACTCTTATTAAATTTTTTTCGCTCTCCATAGACGTTCTGCTCGATTCCAATTGATTTTAACAATTCTTCTTCGGATGGAGAAGGATCAATATTGAGTTTTTCGAGTCCAATTCCTAGATTTGGCTTTGGTTGGACAGGATACCCGTTAATAAAGCCAAGAGAGTGAGGTTTTCTGAAATCGTGCTTCTTTATGTTATCATTTTTACTTACGTTTACATCTGTAAAGGAATTTCCTGGCAGGAAAGGGAATTCAGGTCGAGGGCCTGACATTTTCAAAAGTTAAAATTTGAATGATGTCACCCAAGTAACAATGCCAACTAGACCTCGAATCATTCAAGATATCAATGCATTCACGATGAGACTTTATCGCAAAACATTCGCAAAGTCTCCTCTCAACTCATTGTTCCACTTTTCCAGAAATAATTCTGAATTGTGGACGGAATTAAACCCAAAGATATTTTTGAACTTCATCTCTTGCTATCTTTTTTACTTTTCCTGGTCATCTCAAAGAAATGTGGAAAAGAGGTTTTGCGTCGGTTACTGGTACAGCTGGGTTGTTGAATAGAACACCAAGGGAGTTGGCATTAAGAGCATGTTGCACACAATTACTTCTTACTCGCTGGACTTTGGAATCAGCAGCCTTATCTCACAAGAATGATTTAAGAGGAATGGAAGGATTCAAGGCGCTGAACGAAACAATTAGAAAAACTAAAATTAATGAATTCATGACACAGAGAGAGCTGGAGCTCATGGGGAAAGATTATGCAAGCTGGGATGTAGTGCAGGATATAATACCAACAGAGCTTCGTTGGGAATCATTTGGTAAATAATTATTTAATTTTTGGAATGCTACTATGGTCACTAAGAATATTTAGGGAGCTTCCAGATTTTTGGCAAAGATTTCCTAATGAGAGTATGTACAGAGCTACAGCAATAATACCAGCATTTTCAAACACAGTCGATTCCTTTATCGAGTATTTTTCTTCTGGAGAAGGTTCCTCGAGTTAATATTAGGCGCTAAACCAGAGCATATTGTGTCCTCCCCTGAATTCGCAATGGCTGTCTCTCAATCTGAAGCTTGGTACTGGCGTTCAAGGGCGCAAATAGTACTAGATCTAAAAAAATCTCTTTCAGACGGAAGTGAAGAAGCCAAGATCCAAAAAAAGAAACTACCAAGTGGCTTAAATAATGTGATGATGAATATTGAGCAAGCTATTGAAATGGCAACACAAAGAGCGATTTCAGACGGATTGATTTTTCAAGATCAAAAAAGCGACTTTATAGTTTTCAAGGATACAAAGTATAATGATATGGAGGATCATGACATGCGAGATGTCGGTCTTTTGGCAGAAGCGCGACTAGCGGCGTTAGGGTGGATGACCGGAACTCATGAATGGGAATACGAACGAGGAGAACTGAGATTCATTAATCCAATGGGATCTTTATGGAGCCCTGAAGAATGATCCACGTATTAATAAATTACAGATGCACGAGTAATTTAATACAATTTATTTATTTTCTATTAATTTTTTTGCTGAAAGCATTGCCTGCTTTAACCGCTCGTGGGCTTTCTTTACTGAATCTGCAGCAGGAGTTTGTAGTTCTTCATTCTTTCTCTTTTTTGAAGGAGTTGCGAAGGCTGCTAGCAAATCCAAATACTGTTCACCCTTCATAAAGCTCTCTAGTAATAATTGGCAGGTAGAATTGAATTGTAACTTTCTGTAATCGAAAGGAAGGTACCTTTTGCTTTTTAGATTGATTGTATCCGAGAAAAATTGTAGTGTTAGCGTTGATATTTGAAAAAATATAGATGAAGGAGATACACGGACTTGGTTCACTATAAATTCAGAAAGCTTGTCGAGTTCCTTTGCGTTTGCACCAGGTAATTGGCAAAGAAGTTCCACAAAATGTACATACAAACTTTGGACACCGCCTTGCCCACTTTGAAAATCGTTTGTCTTAAAAGTGAACTCTTGTAACAGGCTTGCTAGACCCACTTGGTCAATTTTGGAAAACGATTCGGAAGTGTTCCAGGAGAGTGGGAATGTTGCAAATTCTTCTGCCGGGAATGGTATCTGTAGCAGCTTTGGGTCTATTAGAATATTAACTATTTGGCGCAGAAAACAATTATACATCTGTACCATCATATTTAGGCATATAACGTGGGCTTGAGGGTATCCAATCAATTCGAATGGGATGCACTCTTCAATTTTGGTGATTGCCCACTCAAAATTTTGAACAACTGGGGTATATTCTAAATTAGAATATAATTACCTGTTATTAGATCATTCAGCAGCACAGGTTCAGTGCTTGCGGACTCGAATAACCAAACTAGGGATTCTTTTAATTTTGAAGATGCAATACTAGAATCAAATGATTCGTTCGAAACATCCAGACAGACAACGTTGCACAAGCTAAAGGGAGAGTATTCCAGGGTATTCAAGCCATCCACCAGTTGGGATATCTATAGTTAGGAACACATCTGTTACATTTTGAGAAAATTCTGAAAGGGGAAAAAGTTCGTTTGGCCAATACACTAAAAGCAAAGGTATCTGAGAGTGGAGAGGAAATTTCGATGCAAATGAATGTAATAATTTCCATTGAATTTGCAAATAATTTCTTGATTAACAGAGATTTACTTGATATTTAAATGTAGTGTGGTAAAGTATTCCAATTGGAAAATCGCCATGTTAGAACCACTTAAAGGAGCTTCAGAATTGTGCATCATTTTCGAAAGAGCTGTTCCCCGATTATGCAAGTGTTGAGTCAGTACGGAAAGATATTCTGATTCAAAAATGAAGCTGTTGCTTGAAACTGTGAATATCTCGGCGTCTTCAGGATATGCCTTCTGATCTGTATTGAATTTAGATTTAAACCATTTATCAATGAACCATTCACAGGTGCCATGTTGTTTTGCTGTTAAGGCACTTGTTGAAATGATCAATTTATATCTCCTGGTAGGGCTAACAACTGATAATTGAGGGAAAATATCATTTTCGAATTTGAATGGCTCATACCATGTCGCTCTTTTGCTTTCCATCTACAATTAATATCCTATTACTTCTTGGGCAAAACTCGTTAGTTTTGATTGGACAATATTTTCTACGTGATTCTTTGGAGCGAATGAAGCAATTGGCTTATGGAATGACTGAGAGAGATATTTTTTCATTTTTTGTTTCATTATAATCTTGCGCTGTTTTTCAAGATATCTCTGAGTAGCAAAAAACTTCCATCTGTCAAATCCAAAGCGCATTAGGGAAAGTAGTCGTTGTTGCTTATTTATATGTTTGGTGTGCACTCTAACAATATTGCTATTAATTTCGTCAGCTAATAACTCTTCAACTATCTGGAGGATACCATTTCTGTATCCGCGTAATTGTTTCCAGACTTGTGCCCGATCTGCGATTACAGCTACAATTTCTTCTTCAATTAGTTGTTCAACTATGTATTTTGAAGCCAAGTAAACCTGCCTCTGCTTGTTTGAATTTTCAATAATTGTTGAGTTGATCACTTTATAAATTTCTTCATCCATTAATTCATTCACAATTCTTCCTTTTACAAGTTCAAACTTTTCAACCAGAGAAATTTCTTTGATTGGATCTACTGTTGGTACCACAGGTTCTGGAACAGATAAAGCGTCGGGCTGCTTAAATGCAGAATATAGCTCCTTTGGGTTTATCAATTCCTGCTTATCAAGTTTTGTTGGTTTAGATGGTGTGTTGAACAGAGAATCGGAAAAGGACGGTGTGGAAAAGTTAAACTTGGGAAGTGGTAAAGTAGAAGGTGTATGTTGGCCGTTGATAGGTGGTTTAAAACTAAAGAGGGGTTTTTCCTCGACCTTGGGTTTAATAAAATCTTTTGAATTAGGGCCCGGAATAGGTTTTGCTGCTTCAGCCTTTGTAAATGAAAAAGTGGTAGGCGTAAATTGAAACTTTTGGTCTATATGATTGATTGTTGGAACTTGCCCTGCTACATTGGAGGGCATGAATGGGTTTGCATTTATGTTTGGCCAAGCAGTTTCTTCGTTGGGCCGTTTCACACTCTTTTGCATGTGATTGTTGTTTAATGAATTGGCATCTACATACATGTTTACATCTGGAACATTCACTTCATTCGTCAAAGCGTTAACGTGGGATATTTTCCCATAAAGCACCTCAATATAATTAAGATTCCCCTTCTTTCGTTCCACTAATTCAGATTTGGTGGGTTGTATATTGTCTGGAATAATAGTGTCTAGGTTAATATCTACATACATGGGAATTTTGGAAGAACTGGTTTCTTCTTTCCATTAAATTCTGTAACCACTCTTTTGCCAATCTTTGCAATCAAAAACCCATGATCTTCAACATCTATAAAATAATGCGCCAGAAATGACGTAGAATCTTCTATTCCATCAAATCCCAACATTTCTATGATCTCTTCTAACCTATGTCCACTTGATGGTTCATTATCGATAAATTGATAACTCTTTTGCATTGCTTTAAGTGCTCCTCTTCGAATATCCACAAAATGTAAATGAATACAACACGCAAATAGATATGACACTTTGCTCTTTTTTAACAATGTAAATATTCTTGCATAGTGATTAAGAGATCCATCTTCCGATGGAAGGTTGTTATCATTTTTCCGGGTCATCATGAATCTAATTTGTAAAGCTAGTTGGACTTGTTCATCAAGAAATATTTCGGATTTTAGTTCCTGTTCTAGCTTTGAAACTATATCATTATTCCAGGGAAAAGTCAGTATGTAATAGGCTTGAAATTCCGCTTCGTTTTCCAAATGCTGATTATACTCTGAATAATACTCCATCAGGCTTTGTAGTGCTAATATTAATATAAAAAACTTTTCCGCAATTGTTCAACTTCTTGTTGCAAAACAAACCCTTCTGAACCACACAAAACATTCGAGCATAATATATGGTATCTGGCGATTCTTTCATGCAACAAAATTGCTTCTTTCCCTCGATAGTTTTGCAAAGTTAAGTCATTTCTGATAGAGCGGCATCTGTCTCTCACAAATCCATGTGATTCCACAATTCCATGAGTCTGTATGATAGTATTGAATAAATAATCCAGCGTTTTGAGTAATATATGAGGAGGCCGTACATCGCAAGGCAGAGGTGGTGGATCTCCAGCCTACATTAAAATATCATTACGGCAGACCGTTTATATCGTTTTACAGCCTTTGAATGATCCACTTGTTCCGTCCCAGGAATTTTTTCAAATATCTCCAAAAAGTTTGTAAACTCCCTTTCTTCTCGTTCATATTCAGGGCACATATCCATGCATTCAGCAACAAATCGAACCGCGTTGTCCATTTGATAGAAAGCATCTGGATCTGCCATTTTCCCCTCTCTGATGTATTTTAATTTAAGTTGCTCTCTTTCATTCTTCATCTGCATTAAGTTTATGTACTTGAAGGTATTTGTTTTCCGCAGGTTGAGCAGCGAATCTTTCCAATCTATCTTGATTATCCTGAGCATTTATTCGATCAGCTGGTGGATTGACCCGTTTAGCTCCTCGACCCCTTTTCTCTCCAGCTTGCCTTTTCTTGGATGTCGAGAATTCCATTTCTCTAGATTTTCTTTGCAAGTTGGAAAATGCAAGATTAACAAAAAATACTCTATAAATAGGGAGACTGCATTTCAATATTATTATTCAGTATAAGTAGGAATAGAGTTTAGAGTCGAAATAAGCGATAAATCAGATTCAGTGAGTTTAGGTGTTTATAAACCACCAGTATTTAAGATTACCCTAATTGATTTGCTAAGGAGTCCTAAAACATAATTTCGTACATCTGCGGTTTATATGGGATTGTCTTTCAATCGTCAGTGGATCAACTGCCCGGAAACCAAATGGACTAACAGGACTGTTTATATGGCATAGCATCGCTCAGCCAGCATGTTATTTCTCGAGACTTTTGCAAATAAATTCTGGGACCTTGTAGATCCTAATTGTAGTCGTAGAATTGACCCACACCTACAAAGCCGTCTTGGCTCTATTGATGATCATAGCATTTTGTTATTCTTTCAATAGTTCGGGGTTCACAGCATGTGCGGAAAATTGGAAGGTGTTCAATAACGGAAGGATTCCGTTCCGATTGAGATAAGGCTTAAGGATTTGCAATTGCCCCAAACTTCTGCATCGGTAAATGTCCAAACCATAGCGCTGCTTGAAATAGTAAAGAAAAACACTATTCCTCCAGCGCATACCAGCATCAATCATGAGTAGTTAGTCATCAAGAGAGTTTTCTGCGCCAAAACTGCACAGGCAACTTAATTGTGGCTATGTGCCTTGATTTATACAAAAAGAGTAATCCACCTCCAAAAAAAGATAACATGACCAGTCCATCGTTAAGTCCTGAAAAACTGTCGACACTGGTTGATCCTAAAAACCCAGCACTTTTGAAAGAGTTGGGTGGAGTTGAAGGTGTCGCCTTCAATCTAGGAACCGATTTAGCGACTGGGTTAACCCTAATTGATAAAGCAAGAACGGAGCTATACGGAAACAATGCTCTGCCTGAAGTAATATCAACTACTTTTCTTGAATTTGTATGGCAAGCGTTGCAAGACAAAACGCTTGTAATATTAATGGTTGCTGCTGCTGTTGAACTTGGTGTAGGTGTTTACAAGTCATTCTTTGCTACAGAAAAAGAAAAGTTGGCACTGTTGGATGGTGCTACAATCTTGGTTGCGGTCTCCATCGTTGTTTTGATTGGAGCAGTGTCTGATTACAGAAAACAAGCGCAATTTAGAGAATTGAATGACTTTGGAAAATCATTCAATACAATCAAGGTTTTAAGAAACAACAACACTGAAATGGTGAATGTTGAAGAATTAGTTGTTGGTGATATAGTCTTGATTGAAACCGGTAAGTTTGATATTAAATGAAGGTGTTGTTGTCCCTGCGGATGGTCTTTTAGTATCCGGATACAACATTCAAGTAGACGAGAGTACAATGACTGGTGAACCGCATGCAGTAAAGAAGGACTTGGTCAAAGACCCCTTCCTTCTTTCTGGAACATCCATTAACAATGGCGTTGGAAAAATGTTGATCATCGCTACCGGAATCAACTCTTTAAACGGCAAAACAATGTTAGCCTTGGATGTTGAACCCGAAGATACCCCATTGCAACAGAAACTAGGACGACTTGCTGATGATATTGCAAAGTATGCTATCTATGGCGCAATTGGGATCATTTTATTGTTACTAGTACTATACCTTATATTGCATGCAGGGAATTATCAATCATTTGAACTTGCAGAAGCCATGTTAAACATTGTCATCTTGGCAGTTGCGATTGTTGTCGTAGCCGTACCAGAAGGGTTACCTTTAGCTGTTACCCTCTCCCTTGCTCATGCCACATTGCAAATGCTCAAAGATAATAACTTGGTTAGACATTTAGCTTCTTGTGAAACCATGGGAAATGCTACAACAATTTGTTCTGATAAAACCGGTACCTTAACATTGAACAAAATGACTGTTGTTGAGGGCATATTATTGGAAACTCAATTTGAACAAAACAATATTGAGGAATTGCGTTACCCGTCCTCAATAATTAAATTCGTTGCAAAATCGTTGAATGTCAACTCCTCCGCGGCAATGACTGTTAAGGGAGGAAAATCTGTAATGGAAGGCTCAAAAACTGAAATTGCTCTCCTTGATTTTACAAAGCAACTTGGATTTGATTATGAAGTTGATCGAAAAGAATCTAAAGTCATTTCATTGATGCCATTCTCCTCGGCTAGAAAAAGAATGTCCTGTTTGGTTCAAGTGAATGATGAAACCTTGCACGAATCTTTTGGAATTCCAGCTGAAGATATTGCCGAGTGCGTTTTTGTAAAGGGCGCATCTGAAATTGTTTTGGACCACTGTCACAAAGTAATCAACAGGGATGGAAAAATTATTGTATTGTCCGAAGAAGAGAAAAATAAGTATGGTGAATACATTAAAGAATTTGCTGGGAAAGCGCTTCGTACTATCTGTGCCGCTATTAAACCGGTCCGTAAAGGAGAAGGGATCTTTGATGAAGTCATTGATGACGATTCGGAATTAGTTTTGGTGGGCATTTTCGGAATCCTAGATCCGCTTCGTCCTGAAGTTCCACATGCAGTTGCTCAATGTCAAGCGGCAGGTGTGTGTGTTAGAATGGTCACAGGTGATGGTATTGAAACCGCAAAAGCAATCGCGCGAGGTTGCGGCATCCTGTCAGCCGATGGTATTGTGATGGAAGGTCCTGAATTCCGTCAACTTAGCCAAGAACAAATGGATAGAATATTGCCTAAACTTCAAGTTTTAGCCAGGAGTTCTCCTTTGGATAAACAAATCCTTGTCAACAATTTGAAAAGATTGGGAGAGACGGTTGCCGTTACCGGTGATGGTACCAACGATGCGCCTGCACTCACCAGTGCTGATGTTGGATTCAGTATGGGAATTGCTGGTACAGAGGTTGCAAAGGAGGCATCTGATATCATTCTGATCGACGATAATTTTGCTTCCATTGTCAAAGCAGTTGTTTGGGGTCGATGTGTGTACGATGCAATCAAAAAGTTCCTTCAATTTCAACTTACAGTCAACATTAGTGCTTCTGTTATTACAGTCGTCAGTTCAATCTACACTTCCATAGCAGACAACCGAAAGCCGGAATCTGTACTCACTGCCGTTCAATTGTTGTGGGTAAATTTGGTAATGGATACAATGGCTGCATTGGCTTTAGCAACTGATCCTCCTTCTGATGACCTTTTGAACAGAAAACCGTCAAAAAAAACAGAGTCCCTCATAACCCGAGTTATGATGAGACAAATGATTGGCCAAGCGATCTATCAGGTCTTTATCTGTTTGTTCTTGTATTTTATGGGTCCTTCCTGGTTTGCAGTTGGTACCATCGATAATGAAACTCCCGAACAGGGCTACCCAACCTCAACGGTTGTATTTAATGCATTCATATTCTGCAACATTTTCAATGAAATTAACAGCAGATCTATCTCTAAAGGTGAATTGTTACTAATTTAGATGTGAATGTATTTAAGGGGATTTTGAAAAACAAAATTTTCTTGTTTATCATCACTATTTCTGTAATATGTCAAATCATTATTGTTGAATTTGCTGGAATATTCTTCAAGCTCGAACAGGACGGGTTATCAGCGGCAAATTGGGGTATATCTGTATTGGCAGGATTCGGAAGTTTGCCTGTTGGGTTTTTGATTAGAATGTTACCAGACGTGGAAGAACCTGAAATAGACGTAGTGGAAATTAAGGATCCTTCTCAATCAGTAGATTCTACTGCAACGCTTCCAAATATAATTGAAGTGGAGGCATCAGATCGTAATCTTCAGCATGATCTTCCAGTACAGAGAACACTGTCAATTGAAAGATGGAAGAGGGCGATCAGAAGCACCCGACTTCAAGTTAGAGTGGTTCGCGGCTTCAAGCAAGCAGATGGAACTATTGTTCGCCCAGCCGAAACCATGAGCCAAAAAAGTTCTCGATCATCAAGATCTGCATTCGAAGCCAATATTTCACCTTCTGAAAGATGGAGTCGTCTCAGGGAACATGTATTTACGAATTTCAGTTCAAATCAAAGAAGACAGCCACCTACTATCGCCAACTTTTCTGATCCAAGAAGAATTAGGAGAGAGAAGATCCAAAAGGCCGCCAGCAGAAATAGTCTCAACTAAAGTTCACTTGTTTTAATAAACTTTTCATCGGATATTTGAGCCTTCAATGTATTTGGATAGTATTGCATTCTGCATGATTTTCAGCCTCTGTTAGGATGACGCGTCACTCCAAAATATTTTGCTATATATCCATAAAATGAGCTTGATTCTCAAAAGATTATTCGCCAAGAAGGATCCTTCCTTGATTGAATCTGATACGAAAAATAGCGAATACAAAAAGACTTTGACAGCATGGGACCTCGTTTGTCTTGGAATAGGTAGTGAACTTTTAACAAAGGCAATATTGTTGGTGCAGGGATATTTGTTCTCACCGGAAAAGCTGCGAGAGAAAACGCAGGACCAGGAATAGTCTTTTCGTTTATTATTGCAGGTGTAGTTTCGTCATTTTCTTCTCTTTGTTATGCAGAACTTGCTTCCACTTTACCAGTTTCAGGTTCAGCGTATTCATATACTTATGCTACGCTTGGAGAAATTATAGCCTGGATTATTGGCTGGGATCTAATGTTGGAATACTTGGTTGGTGCCGCCACAGGTATCCATTTTCTAAACTCAAAGTTGCTGTTGGATGGTCTGGGTATTTTGTGTTCCTTGTTCAAGATATTGCAAATAACGAAAACTTGTTTGACCAAAGATTCATCAACGCTCCATTCGTATGGCTGGAAGACGGTCAAACGCTGCCCTGGAACGAGACTGCTCATGCTATCTCGGCAGGATTTTACTCGAACCAAGTCAAATGTCCATGGGATGGAAATCAATTGTGCAACGCAGTTATTAATGTAATTACAGGTTAAAGTTAGTTTCCGGCACTAGTAATCATTCTTGTGTGCATGTCTATATTGATGTTTGGGGTTAGGGAATCAGCCATTTTCAACAATACCATGGTTGCCGTCAAATTAGTGATTATCCTGACATTTATTTTCTTTGGAATCAAGTTTATCAATCCTGCAAATTACAATCCTATGGTTCCCCCAAATACTGGGGTACGCGGTGAATATGGAACTAGTGGAGTGTTGGAAGCAGGTTTACCCCCGTTTAATCATAGCTGTATCCGTATTCTTTGCATATATTGGATTTGATGCGGTTACTACTGCATCCCAAGAGGCAATTAATCCACAACGAGACCTTCCAATTGGAATTATTGGATCCCTTTCGGTATGCACACTGCTTTACATTTCAGTTTGTCTTGTGTTAACAGGAATGCAGAATTATAAGCTCATTGATATAAATGCACCTGTTGCAGGAGCTGTGCGCCAATATGGATATCCAGTCTTGACAATATTCACTGAAGTTGGGGCAGTCGCGGGCCTTACTTCAGTTTTGCTTACTTCTTTATTGGGTCAACCAAGAATCTTTCAGGCGATGTCTATTGACGGCTTGTTTCCTCCATTTTTCGCACAAATCCATCCTACCCGAAAAACTCCATATGCAGCTACTTTGACTTCAAGTTTAATTTGTGCAGCACTGGCATCATTGCTTCCTGTGGATTTACTTGGGAATCTAACAAGTGTCGGCACTTTGTTTGCATTCTTTTTGGTTTCCATTAGCGTAATAGTACTGAGAGTTACAAACCCAAACCTGAAGAGAGGCTTCCTCATCCCAGGAGGGAAACTCGTCGGAGGGTTTGTTATTCCGGGATTGTCAGCTACCGCTACCCTATTCCTCATTTCACAAGCTGCTGTTTCATCTATATGGCGTATAATTATTTGGCTTGCTGTTGGTTTAGTACTATACTTTGGGTACGGATACCATCATTCTGTTATTGGAAACAAAATTTCCAAGGAGGAAGGATTTACTGGATCATTTGAATTATTGTCGAGAGGAAGAACTTCGGTTATCAGCCAGTCTACAGAAACATCCTCAAAGAGTAATGATGATTCTTGGGTAAATTAATAAATTTTGAATGCTAATTGGCTTTTTTATTTAATAGGTTACGCATACGCTCATCTAAAGCAGCAATGTTATTAGAAATCTTGGTATTATTGTCGATGATTGTACTATTTAATTTTTCTATCCCTTTTTGCGTGTCAATCGCGATTGTTTTAAGGTTGGAATGATCTGTTGTAATCATTTTGAGAGTTTCAGCGAATTGAGCAGTTTCAGCGTGGAGAGTTTGCAGAGATTTCAGCCTCATAACAAGATTTGGGATTATGTTGGCAACCGATTCAAGCTTCATCATTTGATTGTAAATATAGGAAATCTTCTTTTCCAGGTCATGGGAATCTGTAGGATCAATTCGCTGCTTATGGGAAAGCTCTACCATTTTTTCTAAATTTAAAAGTGCTTCAGAAATCTTTCGGTTTGCAACATCAAGTACTTTTGGCTCGGTGACAAGTGAAAAATGCATATCCAAGCGCTCTAATGCTCCAATCAGTGTTCCGGTAGTATTAAATAGATTTTGCCGATCTTCTTGACTAATAATCACATTTACCGGGTCTATTGCATGAATTCCAATTATTCGTTCAAGATTTGTAATTCGTTGCTCTAATTGAAAATCTTTGGTAGTATCTGGTGCAGTTTTGGCATCATAAACCAATTGATATACTAGTTTTCCATCTTCGGACTCTTCTACGTGCTGAGTTTTAAATTCAGTTATTTCTTTTACGAGATTCTTTGTACTATCTGGATCTGTAAAAATATGCTCAAGCGGCGATTCAATTACAGATTTGTTCAAATTCTTCAACTGGGCCTGCAAATTTGCAACTTGATTCATCAACTCCTTGTTTGAATATTCAGTTTCTTCCTTCTTTGTCACCGCTAGATCGATTGCAAGTTGTTCCACTTCCCATTCCAAACGCTCATATCTGGCAATTAAAGATTCCTTTGTTTTTTTTCGTGCCTTCTTTTCCACAAACTTTATTGCCGCTTGGGACATTAAAGTATTTTCCCGTATAATGTCAACCTCTTCCTCTGATTCGTATTCACTTACTTGCTCAATACCACTGATTGTACCTGCAGTCCCTTCTGCTTCCAGAACGTCAGGCGCAGAAGTATCAATATCAAGCACGAAAGATTTTTTGTCCATTAGAGTAACTTTTTTAGATTTGAAACAATTGCAAAAAGCAATAACAATTTTTTTATTGAAACTATTCCCTTTCATTTGGATTGTACACTCTTCTTCCTTGAGGAGACCTTCGAGAATCAGGCGGGGACCTTGGACGCTGAGGTGAATCCCTGTGAACAGGTGCGGGATAATCAACTCTGTTGGTTGGTAGGCTACCTTGACGAGGAACAATCCTGGAACCACCATTTCTTGGACTGGCAGCCTCTGGATCTCGAATATTAGATCTTGGTTGCATTTCAAAAGCGTCGCTCATATGTGTCTCTTCAACGTATGCAGTGGAAAAATCTTCATCGATAGTATAGCCATCAAATTCTGGAGGTTTTTCATCGAAATCTGCTTGCAATTCAAGATTTGATCCAGAAGTGCCACCTGGAAGATGTGTAATATGTTTGGATCGATGGCGCAATAATGTAGAGAGTTGTTCTTCTCTTTCTTTAGCTTGGACTTGGGCTTCCTTTAGTCTTCCAGGATCAGTCTGTCGCACAAAATCTATCACATCTTTGTATTCAGGTTTGTAAATTTCTGGTAAAACAGACTGTGCATCTTTCTTGACCCACACCTTTGGTAAAAGCTTAATGACAGCTGGATTGAACACTTTGTTTTTCAAGACTTCACTATTAAGCCTTTCATCAACTACATATGGAACTTCATCGACATCCAACTTTTTGGACACATAGTCTGCTTTAGGTTTCATAACTTGCTGCACATATAACCAAAATAGAATAGTGGCAGGCACTAAAAAGACTACCATCAAATTTGGTGCACGTCCATCATTTCCATCTCCTCCTGCTACAGTTGCACCAATGATTACCAGAGAACCAAATGTAGTTAGTTGGAAGAGACCAATACAGACGCATATTAAATTGAATACCTTTGGCCACCAAGCCCCGTAGGATTCAGTTTTGGTTTCGTACACGTACAGGAACTGATATTTCATACACAAGTAGGCGATAATAAATACCAGAGCGGTGAACGGAACTATCAATGGCGAGACGAGAGAGTAGCAGATACCAACTAGCAATGAAAACTGCAAGTAACTGTAAATTGGCATGTAGTCAAACTTTGGGGATTCATTAAATTCGTATTCTTCTCTTGGGGTAAATGATAAAAATTTAGATTTCACATATCTGAGAACAAGAGGTGCACCTTGTATAATTTGGATCCCGAAAAATGCATAGCCAGCAAGAACGTAATTGATATAAAAAGATCCAGCACTGACAAAACTGTTTCCAAAATTTCTTAGGAAGAGGTTCAGTGCAACATTGAATTGTTGGTCTGGTGGTGGGTGTAAAAGAGTGTTCCAAAAGTCCTTGATTAATTTCAACCCAATTGTAACTATAAACTGATATAGTTGAAACACAAAATATTTGTACATGGCGGAACGCTCTACACCAGAGTACGAAGTAATACCTTGTAGTGTTGCAATGATACGTAAAAAGGTAGGTAACAAGAAATTTAGAATTGCGAGCAATGCTGGTGAGATCAAAGATTGAACCATGGCGATCAAACCCTTATAAGGGGAATTTTCAATAGATTGAGCGATATCAGTATTCCATATCGAAATTAACGAAAGTGAAGTGACAAGAGATTGCAATGCAACCCAAAAGATGACCATCATTCCAAGCAAACCATAGGAAATTAATTGACGGGTCCTTTTAATTGCTGGCGGCAATCCAACATTATCCCAAATAATATCTTCAAATTCAGGTGACAATTTAACACTACAATTATAAATCAGTTACGTTGGTGTGAAGGTGACGGAGCTGTAAAGCGCATTTCTAGAAAAGAAGTGAGTTAAGGCATTTGCAGCAGTGTGAGCCTCCTTAACTGTGTTGAAAGAAACAAATCCTGACGCATCAGACTTGAAATTGGTGTCTGGAAGTGAGCGTAAAGTGTAAATTCTCTTTTCCACCTTCAAAAGCTCAGTGCGATAATAATCAATTGAATCGACTGTTTCACCACCAAGAAAGCCAATTCCCAAAAATCCATCAATCTTATGAGTAGGTCTGTTGTTTGGTAAATCGTGAGGATTTTTCAAATATTTCACCAGCACTTTTTCAAACCCTTTTGTCAACTCCAAGTGACGAGTAACTAGCTTGGATAGTTCCAAGTAGTCTCTTCCAAGCATGATTTGTTTAGGAGTATTTTTCAAATTTAAACTTTTGATGTATTCAGAAAACTTGGAGACATTTTGCATATCCTCTGGAATATCGGTGAATAATAGTGTCTTGTTAGCGATAGAGTTGAGGTATTCAGGGCTTGTAAAGCAGTATTTTCTGAGCGAAATATATTGGTCCCAAATCACATATAGTTGATAGAAGGCGAAAAATGTAAGAACATATGCCAAAACCGAAGGTATATACAATAAGTTTGAACCCTTATTCAAGTGCTGCATTGAAATAAATTGGAGAGATGGATTTACCAAATCAGTCTTTGACTGGATGACATCTGTGAATTTATCCAAGCTTGGCGCAAAATCGTAGACAACCATCAATGGGATACACAGCAGTGATGCCAATACAAAAAATCGCACTCCGAAAGCAATAAATTTTAGAAACATTACTGCATCCAATCCCAATTTATCCACAAGTTCTGCTTCGCTTAGTTGGAGAATGGGCTTCAACCAAGCTAATGGTTCAGTGCTTAACGGCTCCGGTTTCTTTTTCGCTTCTGAAAAATGAACTTTAGGTTCATAAGTCTTCTTGTTGACTGGTCTTAAAATTGAAAATCCGACAAAGCTCCAGTTAATAATAATTACCATGCACATGATATTGCAAATTGAACAACCATTGCGGTGATTAAACCGACCAAATCGGTGTCAGAGGTTGTTGTTGACATTTAATTCTTTGAGAAAATTATCAAAATTTCCAAGCGGTAGGTGAGAGCCTGTTAAAGCCCAGCCACACAAATGGTACAAGGAAGAGTAAATGAAAATGCAATACATGTTATTCCTGAGTAACTCTCCAGCTATTCTGTTCCCCACCCAACTTGATCAAATTCCTGGCCAAAAAATTTGGATAAGCGGGTTATTGGGACAGAGCCATAACTTAATATCCGTTAATAGTCAATCCTGCAAGAGCTTGAAATCGCTACATAAATCAATGCCCATCTTGCAACCAACAGCCAGTGATATGCAACATCAAGTATCTCCTTGACTGATACAGTAGAACCACTTGAAGAAAAGCCAGCAATCAGAGATTTCTGTTTTATTGATCATTATTATTCTTTTAACAACCTTTTGGTAAGGAGGCGCTGTGGTGTCTCACCTTCTCAAAATAAGCAGCTGATTTTTTCCCTTGAATGAAAGACAATCAAAAGTCTTCAAACGAAAACGTAACCAGAGGTTAACCGCTAGAGAAAAAGAAATATGCTGACTGAATCCGAAGAACCTGAAAGAAAGAGAATCAACTACAACCACTCTCCAGTAGACCAGTCTATTCCACTCACTCCCACCACCGATTGTCCAACTTTCACAGAAACTTCGCATTTTCAAATCATTGACTTGATGACTTACTATAACAGTCTATCACCGAAACAAAAGAATATTGCTTTAGGAGAGTTGTTGAAACAAAACAGTGATTTTTCTCCTGAGCCTGAAATTCATAATTTTATAAATATCTACAACTTGCTGAATGCAAATCAAAAAAGTACCGCTCTAATAGAGATTCTGAAACAATCTTCCATCACTACGCTGCAGAAAATTTCTTGCACTATTTTACCATTGTTAAAGTGTAACTTTTTGGTAATTTTCGTTAATGGCAGGGTAAATTACCAACCGAGCTTGGATACAAGATCTTGGAGTACCTGGATATTAGATCTATTGTCCGTTGCATGCAAGTCTGTAAATCCTGGAAGGTATTAATAGATGGCGAAGTTGCTGATCAAGCTATCTGGAAAAAGAGAATCTTGCTGGAGGGATTTGCAAAAGAAATTCAACTAAATCCCGCGTACATCACTGAATTTTTGGCAAGCGTTGATTAACTTTAGAATGGCTCTCAAAATGTTAATATGTATAAAGAATTTTACAAACATCATCATTTAACAAGACAGAACTGGCTTTTGGGAAGGTACAGAAAAGTATCTTTTCCAGGGCACGGCAGACATGTTGTTACATCCCTTCAGTTTGACGGAGACAACATCATATCAGGATCGGACGATCACACTATTCACATTTATGATACAAAAACAGGACTTTTGGTAAAGAAACTTGAAGGGCATGCTGGTGGTGTTTGGGCACTGCAGTATTGGAAGTCGACTCTTGTTTCTGGATCTACTGATCGGACTGTTCGAGTATGGGATATGGATACTGAAGAATGTACACATGTATTTGATGGGCACACTTCGACTGTCCGTTGTCTTCTCATCATTACTCCTCAAATGAATTCTGAAGGTGTGTTAGAACCTTCTGAGCCATTGATAGTCACTGGATCACGAGATGCCACTTTACGAGTTTGGAGACTCCCTAATCCAAAAGATGATAAGAAGTGGAACCCACTAACTGGATATCAAAATCCGTATTTCAAGTTTTTGTTCACTGGCCATACTAACTCAGTCAGGGCCATTGCTGGTTCAGGTAACGTACTGGTGTCTGGGTCATACGATACTACAGTTAGAGTATGGAATCTAGACACAGGAGAGTGTTCTTTTATATGTGAAGGGCATCGAGAAAAAGTTTATTCAATAGGATATTGTCATGAACTGAAGAGGGCAGTTAGTGGTAGCATGGATGCAACCGTTAGAGTTTGGTGTACACAAACTGGAGTTAACCTCTTTGTTCTAGAAGGCCACAATTCACTAGTTGGGCTATTGGAGCTTACTCCAAAATATCTTATATCAGCAGCAGCAGATTCGACCCTTCGAATTTGGTCGCCAACCACCGGTGAATGTTTAGGAACGTTAACTGGTCATACAGCTGCCATCACATGTTTTCATCATGATCCAATACCCAATCGAATTGTTTCAGGTTCTGATGGCGGTGTCAAAATATGGGAGCTTTCTACTGATGGTTATGGTGTATCTTCAAGTATGCATAATTTAGCATCTATTATTCCAAAATCGTCAAGATTAAGGAAATCCCTCCACTTTACACAGGGACCAAATGGGCCAGAGCCAGTGCACGGCAGATTTATTGGCGACGTTGTTACAAATGTCGTAGGGGTTTGGCGTGTGCGCATGGATGCATACAAATTAGTTTGTTCGGTACAAGTTAACGAGCCAGGACAAGAAGGACATCGAACTTGGTTTGAGGTGTTGGATTTTACTGAACATCCAGATATTGGAAAGGAGATAAAAGCATTGGGGGATAGGACATCGTGGGAAACAGCACAGGGAACCCCAGAAGATATAGATGCAGTAGACGAATCCACCTAAGCTGAATTATATAGTTTTTAATAAAAAAGTAATCGAGATATGTCGTTCTCCGATTTTCATTCCGGGTTGAAGGCAAAGCAAAGATAGTCAGGAAGTAGTCATTCTCATGGTGACAGCATCGTGGCTTAGCAAAGGGCAGTTTGAACTTTCCAAAAATTTCATGGAGGAAGGACTGGATTTAGGACTGTTAAAATTGTCATTTGAAGCAATAGACAAATCTTTTAATTTGGACACTGAATCTCCTACAGAGCAGCAACTCAACGTTTTATTTCACCCCTTGCCCAACTCTGGAGAATATGAGATGGATAAACTTCAAATAAATACGCTCTGGAAAACAGTGAACGTCAACTTTGACTCTAAAGACTTTTCAATTACCAACGCACTAGAATTATTGGAGACGACAAAGCCATGTATCGCTCACTTTATAATAATTTACAAAATTATTGCGATAATTAAAGGCGAGTATATTAGAAAGTTGGCAGTAACGGTACCTCAAATATCTCGGGAAATGAAATATTGGAAAGAGCGAAAGGATAGTTATTGGTCCATTTGGATGAATGTGGTGCAATCCTTGCCGGAATGGTTGTATAATTTGATGATAAGCAACACGAATATTACAAAGCATTTACCGTGGTTCTTCAAGATGGTACCAAAACGGGTTCAGTTCACTGGTGACGTGCGACCAGAGTTCTCATTAGAACCGTTGAGTGTATATACAAACACTAGAAAGAAAATGAACGTAAAAATGGCAGCGCTCTCAAAAATTAACAAAATTCAAGCACATTGCTTAGGTTCTTTATCATACGCTTCTTTTCAATCAATCTTTAAAACCACTGGCCATTTCAGTCCAACTAATGATCTGGGATCATTCATGGAAGACGATGCACGCTTAAATATACAATCTTCAATGAAAACTCTTTTAAATGTATCGTCTCCAGCGTCGGATTGGAATGATGCCCACAATCGCCTAGTTGTCGAAATTCAAAATTACCTGCAATCGGAATTAGAAGAGTTGGATATGATTAGCACTGCAATGAACAATTTGGAAAACGAATACAGTGACCTGTTTCAGGTCAGCACCGTAGTAATGAATATGGGGCCAGTGGAATTTATCAAATTTGCGAGGATTAGAATTGACTTTATCTACAAAAATTTAGATAAAACCCAAGTAAAGTTTAATTCAGTATTTGCAAAGTACCAAAAGCCGCCAATTCACTATAGATATTGGGTTCCAGCCACTGCAGCAGTATTTGGTGCTATTTATTGCTACCGACTGTTTACATTGTCCTCAGTAACTACTTCAATGTACAATTTTTCTACAGAAGTAGCCGATACTGCGAAAGGGTTTGTGAACGGATGGATTTTCACTCCATTAAAAGAAATGCTGAAAATCATCCGACACAAAGATTCTAAATTGGCCATTATGGGAAAAAATTCTTTGAAATCGGATTTAGACTCTTTAGAGCGAATGGTAATCCAGTTTGCTAGAGACTATAACCCTTCAGTGGACACACAACTAATTGCTAAGCAGGTTGAATCTGGAGACCTTGGTGCTGTATTACTTGAATATGAGAAGGATATTAAATCTCCTAGTAATCTAATGTTAACATAGTAAAATCTTTAGTGGCTGGGTCATTAATACGCTCATTACTAATACAAGTTCAAAAAGTCAAGGTTGATGGAGCTTTTGCTATGTCTGCACTTGATAAGCTGCTTAGCTCAAATGAATTGAATTTTGCGTTCTTGGCGATTATTCCAACATTGCTAATCACATATGGAACTCTGACTTGGATATACAGCTATATTGGTTCACAAAAAGGATTAGGTGCTACAAAGAGAATGGATGCTGTCAGAATTGACCTAAGGTAATATTTTCTAACATCAGGGAAATTGAAAGAATATTCAACAAGGACGACATGCCAGATAATCACGTTATTGGCCAGTTACTTGTTTGTCTAATTGAACTCAGATCCGCAATTGCGAATGCTCCTTTATCGACTCAGTACAAGAAACTATTCCTAGAGGATGTGAAGGACCTGGAAATCTTTGTTTTGTATGAAAGAGCAAATGGAAACAAAGGCGTTGCAATTTTAAATCGTATTTGGAGAACAGTTCCAGGGTTGATTCAAATCATCTAAATCATTATTACATAATAAATCTATGTTTGAACGTGCTCTCATTACGCGTTATTCTTTTCGCGAAATAGGATAATCTTTGACAGAATTGGAATATCAAAGACATGGACGCAAGAAGTATTGGCAGGAGTTCGAATAGAAAATCCACTTCTGATAACTCTATGATGAGAGTCAAAGTTGATAGGGTCAAAGTAGACAAAATTGCAGAACACACATGGTACGAAAAGATGAACTACAAGCTGGACGTTTTAGTTCCGATTGACGAAGAAGAAGAGTTACTTGTTCCTGGAGATTGCTATCTCCAGCAAGTTCACTATGGAAGACACAAGAAATGGAGAGTTATACGAAACAAAAATTTCAACCTCCCGCTTTATCTAAAAGACCACGCTGAACCTGAAGGCAAGTATAATGTCTTTATCAAAAGCAATACATGGTTTGGACCATTAGAACTTGGAACTCCATTTTTGAAAAGATGGGATTCTCTCGCTTTGCTGTTACTGCTATTCACTGCCTCAGTTACTCCATTTGAAACAGCGTATTTACCGTTACTAATGATAGATTTATTACAGAGGTTGGGGTACCAATAGATACACTGTTTCTACTGAATAGATTCGTTGATGTAATCTTCTTTCTGGATATATTCGTTCAACTTCGTACTCCTTTTAGGGACATTAGAACTGGAAAATTGGTATTAGATAGTTATATAATTGCAACCAGATATTTGAGTTCGTGGTTTGTCCTGGATTTGGTCTCTGTACTTCCTTTCGAATATATGGATTACATTTTCGGGATACAGGCGACAAACCTTTCAACTTTAAAAATATTGCGATTCGTCAGATTGGCTAGGTTACTGAAATTGCTGCGTGTTTTCAGAGCAAGTAGAAAGTTGAAGCAAGCTCAAATTGCCTCTGGATTGCGTTATGCTACACTGGAGTTGCTAAAGATAACAATAGCTTAATTTAGATAGTTATTATTGTAATATTTGCAATACATTGGATAGCGTGCGGATTTAGATTGGTGGGTGCAGCTACAGCACCAGATGATCCTCTTGGATGGCTAGATTATTACATTGCTGCCAACAATTTAACTTCAATATCCCCGCTAGATGCGTATTTCATTGCAGTGTATTGGAGTTCAGGAATGGTATCTCTTACAGGTGTATCTGGAAGTTTTCTGCAGCCAAGGTGCTTAAGAGAGTATATTTATGTCTTTTGTGTAAACTTTATTGTATACATTATTGCAATTTATATTATTGCAATGTTGTCAAGTATAGTGAATTTGACTGGGAAATTGAAGAGAAAGCAGGACATTTTAGTTGATGAATATTTGCAAATGTTGGACGAACTAAGGCTAGACGACAGACTCAAATATACAGTAATTATGCATTAAAGATAGGTATTCCATCACCTTTCAGATCACTTTACGTCTCTTGCGAATCACAGACAGATGGAAATGTTACATCAACTTCCGAAGCAACTACATAGCTTCATTGCTATGGAGATTTATCTCGACTTTATAGTTCAAATTCCATTTTTGGAGGTATTTTGTGATAAGCAGCCCCAGTTTATCCAAGAAATCTGCCAAGGAATTGAAAAAAAGATGGTCGCAGCAAATAGTATGCTCTATCTTCAAGGAATTGAAGGAATTTACTACATAGAGCAAGGTATTGTTGCTGTGGAAGGCAGGGTGTATCCTAGTGGAAGTATTATTGGCCTTACGGCTCTGAGGGAAAAAGTAAAGTCGTGCGAATGTAGAGCTTTAACAGATGTAAAATGCAACTTTTTGCCTAGGACATACCTTCTCGAGGTTCTTGGTCGTTATCCAAAAATTAAGTATTACTGCCTAAGATGGACACAGTGGGAAGTTTTAAGATTATACATTAGAACATATACAGAATTATATTATACGGCTGCTAGAAGAGGTGCCGTCATGAATCCGCCATTGCTGTCAAAACGACCTGATATGATGGAAGATGAAGAGGACGATATAGATGTCGCTGTTTTAGATCACATAGAAGAAATGGGGTTCTAATTGTTCAAATAAATGATAAAAAGTTTTTTGTTTACTTCTACGCGTTATGAAGATAGTATTGATCGGATCCGCATTGGCAACTTCGCTCATACCTCCTTCGCAAAAAGTATTTGGATTGGGATGGGCTCTATTTTCCTGTATTATTTTGGCAGTTATTTTGGTTATTTTATGTATACTGCTCAGTCAACAAGAATACGCTGGGTATTTTTTCGTTAAACTAGACTATTCTACATAATATCAGGATTGATTCTTGCCTTGTATGTTATGATTCTTGCCCTTATTCCAAAGCTTAAAGTAGGAGATCCAATATCGCTTCCGTCAGCAGAAGTACTTGAAATTAATGTAGATTGACTGGACACACTATCCCAGAATTGTATTTTTGTCTTTCACGACGATATTTAGTGCAGTAGGAATAGCTGGGGTGGGAATCTTCCACTGGGCAGCACCAGTTTATGCAAAGCAGCCCAATTAATATAACTTATTTTTTATTAAAGCTAATGCCATTCAATGCCAGATTTGGTTTCTTTTGCGTGACGATCCAAAATTGCCTGTACCTTTTCCAACAAACCAACTTTGCCTTTTCCTCTGCCTCCATCCAAAGTATTCATGGTTGGGATATAGATCTCGCCAACAACACCAGCATCATACCTGCCCCAGTTTTGTTTGATCCATTCCATAACCTCCAATTTTGTATTAGGTTTAGCGGTACGGGCTCCTCGTCTGCCTTCTCCATTTACAACTCTAAAGACATCTCTATCAGTAGGCAACCCAGAAAGCGTTCTGTGAGGATAGTCATAGTAAGACAATCTGTTGTATAACTCTAGATCAGGAGTATCTCTTTCGCCAAAAAATTTTTCGTCAATTTCTTTTTCTGAAATAGAAGAAAGTTGATCGAAAGAAGGATTCCATGCTGCAGCAGTCTTGTTGATCAATTTTGCAGTTACTCCTTCCAAAAAGTCTGGAGAGACTAAAAATTGCTGTGCTAGACGGTATTCCATTTTAAAACAATCAGCGATATGCATTCTAGCTCCTCTTCTGAGCTGGGCTAGTGTCACCTTCAAACTAGTAGGCGACGCGGCTTTAAGCACTTTTAATTGCTTTGTTGCAAATGCAGCCAACTACAGTTAGAAAGCTTTTACCTCTTCATCAGAATTTTGAGTTTCTGCTTCGAGGGACGAAATAATTTCTTCAATAGTATAGTGTTTGAAGCAACGATCAATCAAATCACCAACCTTACCACCTAAACTCCAATTCTTAAATTGCTCAGTGGTAAGTTCCCCAGAAAATTCATCAATTGCAGCATTGACTACATCCAACTCATCAGTTTCAAGCTCAGCGAGTCTTTCCATTAAAGCAGGGATTCTAGAGGATGGAACAAAATGGGTTCCAAATCCGGAAATATAGACTTCTTCTCCTTTCAAACGATGGCCAGTCAATCCCAAGAAAGTTCCTAATTCACCATCCATCCTTGGCAAGAAGAAGCTCCCTCCAACATCTGGGAAAAGACCGATGCTCGTTTCTGGCATTGCGATTAAAGTATTTTCAGTAACAATTCGGAAATGCCCATGGACTGATAGTCCAACACCACCACCCACTACTATTAAGCAAAATTACTAGTCACGCCATCCAAAATACTAACAAAAGGCTTTTTTGTCGTTGCAATTAAGTGATTCAATTTGTATTCTTGTTCAAAAAACAGAGCTCCCTTTCTAACACCTGCTAAAGATTCTTTTGCATCAATAACAATTTCTAACAGTTAAGCTCTCTGTACGTTTAACATCTCCGCCGGCACAAAATGCTCTAGATCCAGGAGCGCTAGATAATACGATAACTTTGCACAAATCAGCCTCTTGCCATGCTTGTAATTGTGGAGTAATGTTGTAAATCATTTCCAAATTCAAAGCATTCAGGGCAGCTGGACGATCCAGTACAAAGTTCCTTATAGACTGACTTTTCTTGTGGTGAACGCTAGGGGTGTCCTGAGTGCTGTAACTCTTGGAGTTAAACATAGACTACCTTTAAGTGCATTCCTGTCTGTTGTACTCGCTTGATACTACGCTTTAACATTTTCCACAGATTCTTTTTTTCCACCTGACAAAATTGAAAACAGCTGTTTCACCTACTATGAATGCCAACAAATATCTTTTTCTTGCTTGACAATATTATTACCATTAATTGTAGTTTGTGGCACGTGCAAATTCATTGTTTGACACATAATCCTTTACCTTACGAAAGAGAATGGAGGAGGAATCATCGAGCTCTAATAGTGGTTCACCAACCAGTTTAGAATCTGCACTGAGGTTAAAACGGAATTCTAAAAACCTGGCACCAATTAGCATAAAAAAAGGACCAGTGAACGCAGTTATGTCTCCAAATTATTTACACAGTCCACTAGCGAAAGAATTTCTGGCAGACTTTAGAAATGCAGGTGTAGATGAGACTTTGAATAAGAAGATTGATAATATCGCTTTGGAAGAGTACAATGAAGAATTACTACTAAAGCCAGATATTGGACGAGCCAGTACCGCGCTGGTAGTAAACACACCAATAGAAATTATAAAGGAGACGCCTTACGAAGAAAACGATTCCTCAGAAGTAAAAGCGAAAACACTTAGTATAAGCTCGAACGAGGATTTAGAAAAGAAAATACGGAAATCCAGCGTAGATGCAGATAAAAAGCACGACGACCATATCGTTATACGGGATAGATCGAATTCATTACTTCGAAAATCTTCAGTTTCTAGAAATCATACGAAAATTCTCTCAAACGAATCAGAACCAGAGGGGGAAATGTCTACACCAGCAATGCGACAAAAAATTGGCAGCTTTTTAAGAAAACACTTTCCCAACAAAAAGCATGAGTCTGATGAGTCTCAGGGTTTGAAATCATTGAAGGCAATTCTGTTGGGGCTGGAAAATAAAGTTCCTCATCAAGATGAACCAGAAGAAGTTTCAATTACATCTCCATTGGCAGGTAGAGAACATAAAACTGATCATTTGTTTGAAAAACTAATGCACCACAAAATTACTCATCCGGTTTCCCCAACACAATTAAGCCCCGATCATTTTGAAACCAGCCCAAGGCTACATCCTGAACGATCCACCAACGATACTCCTGAAATCAGCCCACGTTTGGTGCCCACAGATGTCCACTTGGAAGAAAAGGCCGACTCTTGTGAAATAACTTGCAAAAGCGAAGAGCAGTCGAGCGAATGTGGTTCCAGAGAAAACAACAGCAATGCTGAATCAAGAGACCTCCAAAGTGCCTCGGAATCTAGAGAAGGATCCGAATGGCATTTCCCCAAATTTATTTTTCATAAAAATCACGAGAAAAAGTCTGAAAGTGCAGAAGGTATTTCAAATCATCCAAGAAGTTCAAGTGTAGCAAAAAAGTCGTCCAGATCATCTAGTATGTCATTAAAGTTTTATCAGCACGAGCCACAGATGATAAAGAGTGGCTCTGAAGTATCTCTCTCTGAAAAATATGGGCCAAGAGAAAGTGTTCTGGGTAAAGGGGCCAATGCCACTGTTCGTATAGTAGTATTCATGTTAATCTAGGCTCATAAGCGAGAAAAGGATGCAAAATGGTTCGCAATCAAAGTATGTCAAACCTTACATTAGGAATTTAGAAAAAAGAAGAAGGAAGAAACCGAAAAAGATTACATCAAAAAGCTTGTTGCAGAATTCTGTATTAGGTTCCTTTTCTCTTAACATAGTTCTTCTTTGCATCACCCAAACGTCGTGGAAACGATAGACTTGATAAAAGATGAGGTAACCAATGTTTTATCGTTAGCATGGTCGCTGGTGCGAAGTAATGGAATATTGCCCTGGAGGTGATTTACTGGTAAAAATGACCACAGTTGGCTTTGCTAGCACTGATGAAATGTTTTGCCTTTTCAAACAGCTTTTGCTGGGTGTCGATTATCTCCATAAAACCGGAGTAGCTCATCGGGACTTGAAGCCAGAAAATTTGCTATTAGATGCGGGTCATCGATTTCTAAAAATTACCGATTTTGGTATCGTAAAATTAACATAGGTGTGTCAACTGTTTTCCGAACACAATTTGAAAAATGTTCAAGGAAAATCCACGGTCTGTGTGGATCAGGACCATATATAGCGCCTGAAGAGTGGGTAGAAAGTTCTGAATATCTCCCAACAAAAGTCGATATTTGGGCAGTTGGTAAATCGAATTAACGCAGGTATAATCTTTTATTCGATGCTAACAAAGAACATGCTATGGGTATCTACAAAAGATGATGATATTAACTACACAAAGTATCTAAAACGCAGAGAAACCGGGTTCCCACCTTTTGAAATGCTCGATTATAACCCAAAAATGCTCCTATACCACATACTAGATCCTGATGCCGCCAAAAGGCCTGAAGCAAATGAGATTTTAAAAAAAGAATGGGTTGAAGTACTCAATATCTGCGAGCATCCGAATATCCCTGGTGAACAGCCAAAGTTTTTACACCAACATTTGTCATCATAGTCATTCAAAATAAATTGTAAATTCACAAAGGTTTCTTCTTGCTCAACTTGTAAATAGATCATTTATTTTTAGTTTTCTGCATTTACCAAATTATTATTTTCATTGCGAGGTTGTCCTTGCGAAGATTCAGGCGCTTCAGCTTGAGCTTGTTCTCCTGGTACGACATGAGAGGTTCGTGGAACATTTGCCATAGGGTTTCTGCCTGGATCCTCATTTTCATCAAAGTGAGGAACACCGTCTGCGTTTTCTTTCCTTCCTAAAAAGTTTTGAATCTTCATGCTAAAAGTACGTTTTTTGCTCACTTTTCGTTGTAAATTAGATGCAGCGTTTTCTGGAGGTGATGTAGCAGCATTCTGAGGTGGAGTTGCTGCGGTGGAACTGGATGGAGCTGAAGCGTCCTGGTGAGGACGCATTCCAAGCATTCCAAGCCCCTGAATGATACTCATTCTCTTTCCAGGTGGTTTTGCATTAGCAGTTGATCCTCTACGTGAAGCTGGAGCCTGTGCAGCTGAAGGTGTAGGTGCTTCTTCAGCAAATTCGATAGGTGCTGGGATAAGTTAAAAGTTACCCGTGGTAGTTGGAAGTTCAATATAAGGTTCGTTATTTTCTGCGTGGAGCGATTCCGAACTGACGCTTGCCGTTAAATTTGCTACTTGTCTACATAATGGGCACTGGAACATTGGTGATTGAGATATTATTGTTCCAACACATTTATAATGGTAGCAGTGTGAGCAAGGTGCTATAAACAACGCCTGGAACGGCGCAATAGATCCCAAACAAATGCAGCATTCGGTTTCGGCATTGGCATCAGTTTGTTCTGAATCCTTATTTCCATACGGATTAGTTGCTGCCAAAAGAGATTTGAGCGCTGCAGAAAATCAACTTTAATAACTAATTACCTTTGTGGATTGGCATTTGCCCTTTGTGTCGCCAGCCATGACTGATCAAAAAATCCTAATTTGAGTACCATTGCACGGTAAACATCAACAGCTAATATTAAGACAAATTACTTTCTGACTTTCCTTTAAAATCTACACCAAATTGCAATACATCTCCTTGCTTCAATGGGTATGGGCGAGACTCTTTACCTGATGGCGAAAGTCTCATCTTGTTTAGAAATGTTCCTGAAGAGCTACCAACATCTTTAATACATAGCTAAATAAGAGAAACAGGTACCTGACCGTCTTTTGTCCAAATTTCGGCGTGCAATCTGCTGACTACTTTTGACGTGAACCAGATATCGATTTCAGTTGCTTTTTTGTTTCCTTTTACTGTAGTTTGCCCATCTCTTACGATTTGTCTGCCAATTTTGATAGTTTGACCAGTTTTAATCTTTCTCTCTAGTACTTCACCGATAGCAGCCTTTCCTGGCGTTTCTGATATAGGGATAAGCTGGAATCTTAACAATGCGTTTTCATTTACAGGAGCAGGTTTTGGCTGTTGAGCTTCTTCATTGGAATTTTCAGCTGCAATTGGTTGAGGGTGTTCAGAAGCCCCTGGGAACGCATCTTCAGCAATTTGAGGGTCAATGCTGTGATTTCTTTCGTGATTTTCTTCGTTGCCACCATCTAAACTTCCATGATCATCTCCGCTATCTTGTTGCGCAGGGAAAGCTTCTTGATTATCATCTATTTGAATTATGTTGTTATCAGTCCACGTAGGAGGAACATTAGGTTGCGCATCCGCATCTTCTTCCTTGTGCGCATTAACAGCAAATGTTCGATGTTGTTGAGAACTAAATGCAGCCCTTAGATTATTTGACTCCATAAGTTTGATAAAAAGTATAATGTTTACCTTTGCAAACAATAGCACTAAGATCCACGTGAAATATTGATTACTGAGAAAATCAAATTGATATTCGCTTCAAAATGACACTTGCTTTGAGTCTCTAATCATTGAGCTAATTCTTCTTGCACTTTAATTTTTTTTGAGAAACAATCTGGAAATGGACGAGGAGCTAACTAGCGTTTCATTCAAGGATACTGCATTCCTGCAGGCATTCGGTCTCCATGAACTCAATATTATTGAATATTTTTCAAAGTCTCAATTTTATGATGTGTCCTGTATTGACGAGCAACTGAAGATGCAAGCAAGATTCAATGATCTGCAAGTCACCCAGCTGGATCACACCAAAATGACAGGAATTAAATATGACTTGTGGTATTTTACTTACCAGCCGTCATATTTTGTTATCAAGAAATCACAGATTTATTCAGAAACGAAAGGTGTAGTCGTTTTAATCGAAAGCTGAATTATTAGCCATCTATTATGTCATCGAAGGGACAATATACCAGGCGCCATCGTTATCTTTAGTATTGACGAATCGAACGGTAAATTAAACTAAAGCAGTTGACTTCTTTGTTTTATTTAAACAAAGCATTTGACCTTGGAACAGAGAATTATCGATTCCACCCATTGCAAGGATATCGCTGGCTGAGTGATGAACCCGCAATCAAAGTGTAGCAGTTGACTTATCATAGAGCGAGAAAGGAGTTGATTGAAGCTGCCAACGCTTCCGACAAGAATGCACAGCTCAGTACTGCCAATGATCAAAGAATTGCTTTTGAATTTCAAACCCAAATGGACCAGATCATTGTCGACACATTTAAAACTGAACCAGTTAAAGAAGTGGAAGAGTCACCACTTCCAGTAGTTACACCTGTGGAAGAATCCACAGCCGAAATCAAAGTCAAGAGAAAAAAGAAGGAATTGACTTCTTCAAAAAGAAAGAAGGATGTTGCAACACCGAAATGACAGCACTATAGTAATAAATATCTATTTAATTTTCTCTCCAGTCATGTCTACATTCACAGCACTTGTAGAACGCAGTTGAAGGTTCATCAGCGGATCTGATTTGAATAAGCATGAAATAAGCCCTATTATGACCGCATTTTGGACATGAGGCTATGGTTATCAGCTATTACCTTCTGTTGAATCTACATTTTCCCACGCATCGTCTCCTCCTAAAATATCATCTACTTGCTTTGGTTTGAACACCTTTTTCTGACTTATTGGCTTGGTAATCTTGCTAACATAGGGGCAGGCTGATATTACATTTGATTACCTTGGCAAAATAGTTGGTTTCCATCCTGTTCTTCCACCAGCAACAAATTGGCGCACACTGGGCAGAAATACATAAGATTTTTTTTGTTTTTTCTCAGAATGAAGGAATACCAGAGAAACTTTATCAAATTTGCAATTGAAAACAAGGTGCTTACTTTTGGATCATTTACCTTGAAATCCGGAAGGTAGTATTAAGCTAACAAGAAATTCACCATACTTTTTCAACGCTGGATTGTTTGCTTCCGGATCAGCATTATCGCAACTAGGATCATTTTATGCTGCCGCTTTGCAAGATTCAGGATTAGACTATGATGTTCTATTTGGACCTGCATATAAAGGAATCCCACTAGTAAGCTCTTTAGCTGTTTCGTTGTACAAGGACTTTGGTGTTAATGCCCTCTTTTCATTCAACAGAAAGGAACAAAAAGATCACGGAGAAGGCGGGATGATTGTTGGGTCTCCATTAAATGGCAAAATAGTTGTGGTTGACGATGTTATCACTGCAGGCACTGCAATCAGAGAGTCCGTTCAAATAATCAAGAATAACGGCGCTCAATTAAACGGAGTGTTGATTGCCTTGGACAGAAAAGAAAAGGGAAAAGACACTGAGAAGAGCGCTATTCAGCAAGTTCAAGAAGAATACGGAATCAAAGTAGTCTGTATCGTAACCCTTGACGACGTGTTGGAATATTTAAAAGAAATTGGCGGCTACGAAGCTGCGGTAAAGGATATTACAAATTATAAAGCCCAATGGGGAATTAAAGAATAAACGAATTTCTAAGTTTACTGTGTTTTCTGGGTGAAATTTTTTTCACTCCAAACCTTCAAATATCCCATGGGTGATTATTCAATAGATATGGATTACGAATACACAGCAGTCAGTAATTCAAGGACAAGATATTCAGGAGAGAAGCGTCCATATAGACCAAAACCTCCATCGCCCCAAAAACCCAAAGTCCTAACTTTTGAACAAAAACGGCAGAATCATCGCAGAGGTTCGCTATCTACTTCTAAATCGCCAACGAAACCGCAAATTTTTACTTTTACAGCACTCCGGAAGTTTAATGTTTATAGAAATATGAATTTGTATGATTTAGGATCGCAAGTTGGAGAAGGGACTTATGGTCAAGTATTTAAAGCGAAAAACAAAGTCACTGGAAAATTTGTTGCGCTAAAGAAACTTTATTTAAAGGAGGATGATAAAGGAAAGGAAAAGAACCGTGATGGGGTATTTTGAATGTAATGTAGTTTCCAATTACAGCTTTAAGAGAGATTGAAATATTACGGTCTTTATACCACCCAAATATTGTACAGTTGCAGGCGATGATTTCCATGTCTACTGGTTAGTTCTATTAACCTAGGTGTAGATAACTTGGATATGTACATGGTGTTTGAATACATGGATCATGATCTGACGGGGGTTTTGAATAATTCAGTTGTTGTTTACAGACAAGAGCACATCAAGTGCCTTTCAAAACAGCTATTTCAAGGTTTGGCCTATCTACACGACAACAAAATTATTCACCGGGATGTTAAAGGTTTCCATGTTTTAACTTGAAGGGGCAAATTTGTTATTGAATAATGAAGGATACTTGAAGATTGCAGATTTTGGATTAGCTCGAAGAATTCAATTAGACAGGGACAGCGATGTTCCTTTAGAAGGATATCAATATACGAATAGGGTTGTAACACTATGGTATAGATCTCCCGAATTATTGCTTGGATCAACCAATTATACCTATGCCGTGGATGTTTGGAGCACTGGGTAAATTCTTTTTGATCTAGCTGTATCATATTAGAATTCTATACTAAATATGCTATATTCCAAGGAAGGGCTGAGCTGGAGCAATTAGAATTGATATTTAAGTTATGCGGCTCTCCTACCCCTGAAAATTTCCCGGAAATTAGCACACTACCGTGGTATGAATTTGTAAATTTCCCTCCATGCGACAGAATTTTGGTGAAGGAATTTTCAAATGAATCATATGGGCTTAGTCAGCAGTTTGTACTATTATTGGACGCTTTGTTGGCACTTAGTCCGGCTTCTCGACCTACTGCAAAGCAGGCGTTATCTCATCCTTATTTTACTTCTGAACTCCCATTACCCTGCGAGCCTAGAGAGTAAACGATCTCTAACCTAGATTACCTAAAATTGAAGGAGATTGGCACGAATACGAAGGCAAGCAGAGAAAAAAGGTCAAGAATAACGCACCCAATGCGCCGTCTTCTGTTTCTACTGCCAATTTTGCCGAAACATCTAATACTATGTCACAACAAAAAGTATTGGGGGAATCGCGATTGTCACAATCAATAACAGCACAAGACGTTCAGCTATACCCAGACTCACCAGAAGTATCCCAGGTTTTTGATTACTAATAATAGAAATCAAACAAACCACCCTCAATTCAAAAAACAAACTCAGGGTATAAATCCGAGAGCATGGAAGAAAGTCGGAATCTAAACCATTCCAGGAGGGAGGACCGCGGAACAAATTCAATTCATTCGTATAGTGATAAAAATGACTATGGTCGTGAATATAGGGAGGGCCGCCGATATGAGAGGTCGAGACCAGCCTCTCCTGCTTATCCTAGGCGAAATTTGTCACCTACATATGCTAAACAAAGAGAACAGTCCCCAAAATATGCAAAAAGATCAATTTCTCCAAGGAGAGAACACTATTCCAGGTCGAGGGAACATTCCCCAGCTTACAATAGAGACAGGCATAATTATTCTCCAGATTACAATAGGAAACGAAGAAAGTACACCACAGATAATAGCGATCGAAAAAAATCACCTTATTCACCTAAAACCCGACACAGATCAGCTTCATTCTCACCTAAAACTGACTCTCCATACATCTCATCCCCACATCGCAACAAATATTATAAAGATTAAGTGTGAAATAATAAAAAGAAAAACATAGTTTACTTGAACAAATCTAGTAATTGCTGGGCAGACATTTCCTCAGTGTCGGACATTTCAATCAAATCGTTTAAATCCACATCTTCCTTGGACCCTATTTTGCTATCGCAGTTTTGTTCAATCGCTAAATGTTCTGCTGCGTTTAATTTTGGATCATTATCAAGTTCCTCGTCACTTTCATGGTCATTATAATCGTTCCAGAGGGATGCCCGCGGTTTTGCTGTAACTACATCGTCAGATTGGATTATCGTCTTTGGTGGCAACACAGAGTGTGTTGATAATAATTGGTCCACAAGATCGTCATCCTCTTGATCAAAAGTATTCGAGTGGGTCGTTTTAAAGCTGCAATCTCCATGCGATATTTTTGTAGGTAAATCGTTTCTATAGATTTTGACATTACTTGGGTCTAGATCTTTGGATACATTCATGTTGCTGTTGTTGCCATTAGTATAAAGTAAACTTTGATCAACTACTTTTTTCTCAGCTGCTGTCTTGCTATGTAAAAAGTCGCTCAAGGAAACCTTTTTTACACCACTTGGTTTTTCTTTTTCAACGAGTGTCTCTGCTATCTCTTCTTCGAGTTTTACTTTTTTAACAACTGGTTTGAGGGTAGGACGCCGATAAGGTATATTTGCTTTTACAGAGTCATAGAGTACTGGGCTTGAAACCATTTCGACATGGTACTTTTCTAAATCAAATTCAAGGCCTTCTCTTAATTCAACATTCCTGTATATCTGATCAATATGATTTTTGTCTTGGTCAAATAACTCTATCTTATTTTTGGATTGCTTGATGTAACCGTCAATGTAATTCTTTATCTTTTTGTCCTTGTATAGCTGATTAGTTTTTTATTACTAGCTTGCAGTACACGCATTCCAAGTATTCTTTGGCTGTCATTAGATTGTCTTTTTTGCAAGATAATTTCGGACAAATTTTGATTTTGAGACAGGGTTATAAAAGTGCAATGATGGCAAGCATCCAATAATGTAATAATTTACTATTTATTGTCAGTCATTAGTGACAGGAAAGCCTCTTGCGATAATTCAACTCCTCCCGCAACTCTCTTCATTTTCTTTTTGTTTTCCTTTTGTTTATCCAACAGCTTCATTTTCCTGGTAATGTCGCCTCCATAGCACTTTGCAGTGACATCTTTGCGAGCAGCTTTAATTGTTTCTCTGGCACAAATCTTGCCGCCTGCAGATCCTTGTATAACAATTTCAAACAACTGCCTTTCAATGACATTTTTTAATTTATGTACCCATTGTTTCGCTACTGCTTCACTGTTATTTCTATGAGTGATGCAGGATAGAGCGTCCACTGGTTTACTGTTAAGCATGATGTTGACTTTTACTAAATCTGCTTCAGAATACCCTGCTTCTTCGTAATCAAAACTAAATTAATGGAAATCTACCTTGCATATCCGGATGTGCACGATTTCAGACGATCATAAAATTGAGTAAGAATTTCAGCCATTGGTAGTCTATACTTTAACATGATCCGATTGTCACTGATATATGTACAATCTAGCTGTTCCCCTCGATGCGACTAGAATTAAAAAGTTTTACATTGCAAAGTTCTATTATTTTACCGAGGTATTTATCTGGTGCTACAAATGTCCCATTTACCATGGGTTCAAGAAATGACTGGATGCTAGTTGTAGATATGTTTTCAGGGAAATCCGATGGGTTTCGGATTTTGACTTGCTCCCCATTTGTATATTGAATAATATAAGGTACTGTAGGCATTGTATTAATTACAGGTGTGTCGTATTCTTCCTCTAATCTTTGTCGAAATACATCCATGTGTAATGTTCCTAAAAACCCTAATCTAAAGCCTTGGCCCAGTGCTGCGCTATTTTCCTTTGTAATTGAAACAGAAGCATCATTTAACGTTAGTCGGTCTAAAGCCTCTTGTAGGTCACTATGTTTTGAAGAGTCAACGGGAAACAGTCCAGCAAACACCATACTTTGGGCTGGATGGAAACCTTCAAATAACTCGGTAGGTTGTCCTTGTTTGTAAAAAGTGTCTCCAATTGAGGCTTCTCTGGTACTTTTGAGATTCATCGTAACAAACCCAACCTGTCCAGCGGATAGCTGCTCGCATGATGCTCTTTGTGGATACATTATTCCCAAATCGCTAATTTCATAATTCAGCTTGGTATATCCCGATACTATTCTATCTCCCTTTTTTAAAACTCCATCTTTAATAGCAATTAAGCATATGACTCCTGCATATTTATCATACCATGTATCAAATAATAATGCTCTAAATGGCGCTTTGGTATCACCGATTGGCGCAGGTATATTTTCAATTATATCTGGGAATAATGCATCTACTCCTAATCCAGTTTTTGCTGAAATCCCTCGAATTTCACTAGTATCCAGTTCAAACGTGTTCTCAATTTGATCACATGTTTTTTCAATATCTGCAGCTGGTAAATCCACTTTGTTGATAACCGGAATGATTTTCAAATCCTGTCCAAAGGCCAAGTAGAAATTGGCAATTGTTTGGGCTGAATTAGTTGAATATACCTTGGATGCCTTGACAAGCATCTACTAGCAGCAAAGTTCCTTGGCAAGCAGCAAGCGACCGGGATACCTCATATGAGAAATCTACATGGCCTTTGTTAGTAAAATTTACCCTAGGTTAGAAATAATTACTGGAGTGTCGATTAAATTCAACAAATATTTTTCATTCTTGTACTTGTAAAACATTGAGACAGTCTTGTTAATGATAATTATTACCTGGGCTTTAACAGTAATTCCTCTTTCCTTTTCAACTTTCAAGTTGTCCAAAACTTGTTTATTCTCCTTTGTCTTTTGAATAGTACCAGAGAGCTCCAACAGTCTATCAGCAAGAGTGCTCTTTCCATGGTCGATATGCGCAATTATACTGAAATTCCTAATTTTATCTGGCGGATATTCGTGCATGTCAATTTGCCTTGAATTGAACCTTTTTTGTATCCACTGAAATATTTTCCGTTTCATAAATATTGAAAGATTTTTCATTCTGCACATTTTGCTGGAATTGATTTCATCTGCACAGCGGATAATAAGATGCAAGTGTGTGCAGTACATTATGGAGCCAAATGGCTGATGCGAATCATACATTCGAGGCTCGCTAAAAAGTATTCTAAAATTTCATAATGATATACCTGTCTCAATTGCGCAGCGCGTAGTTTATAGTAGCAAGAATTGCTAGCAATCGCAAACTCTGTCAAATAGACTTTAATATGAAAAATGAAAAATACACTTGATCAACTGTATTTTAACTATCGATTTGGCAATTAGAAATAGCCAAACAATTGGCTGATCAAGAACTGATTTTTTTCAATCTGGATCTTAACTGCTTCATCTTTGACAAGAAACCGTCGACTTTTTTTTCTGCGAGATCATACGCAAGCTGGTTGATTTTTTCAAGGGATGATGCATCAATTTTTGCAAGAGAATTTGCGATAACTTCCATATCATCGGCGTGCTCTCCCCATTGATCTTCAACCTCTTTCAAACTTTCAACAATCTCTCCAGCCTTGAAAGCTGAATTTTGTGCGGTGCTTGCATGCTGTTGGGTTTCATCCTTCTTTAATTTGGTTTTTTCTGACTTTCTGTGCATCGCAAGAGTATAAATTGCAGATCCGATACTAGCAACACCAGAGACTGCCGCTGCACCTAGACCGATAGGTAACGCTACTGGGGCAGCTGTAGCTGTGAGAACTACGGCTGCGACAGAGGCTATACCAGTCCCCACACCCACTCCAGTTGCAATGGCTTTAGCATCCTCGGTTGCACTCAAATGTTTCTCCAAATCAGTCACATTATCTGCTAAGACCCTTTGTCTTGACAGATAATTCCCTGCAGCATTTCCCATTGTTTTTCTTTGCCTTTCATAATCTTTAGAAGTTGTTTGGATTTTGGAAAGAATTGTTTTGGAAACGTCCCTTTCACGAATAAATTCGGACAAGTCTCCAGGAGTGTATTTCTTGAAATCCACTTTTAAACAATCGTTAAGTGTTCTTGCGTGTGAAACTATATTTTCAGTTAATGATAGGACATTACGCTCCAAAGCTTGCTGAATAGCGAAAGCCTTCTTCACTTGCTCGTTTATCTTGATCAACTCCTGGTCGCTGGTGTTTGATGCGATAATTTGATTGTAGTGCTGGTTGGTCCGTTCCAACGCCAAACAGAGCTTTTCTATCGCTACTTCAGTATAGCCCAATTTATCTGATACTTGAGAGAGTGCAACCTCAGCTTGCTTCCCAAATGAGTTTTTGGATAAAAAGTAACCCGACAGCAGAACAAGACATAAACCTCCAATTAGTAACACTTTTGACCAGAATGAATGGGTAAAGATTACCGCAATACCAATTACTGCCAAAGCTGCGTAGGCGTTGATTGAAAAATTAAAGTTTCCTCCAATATTAGTATTTGCTTTCAAGCTTAGCCCCACGTTGTGAGTCCCTTTGAACTCGGCTTTTACGTCACCGTCAACAGAAGCGCGATGGACAGTTTCAACTAGTGGCATATTAGGTTGCTAGATGGTTTCATCACGTTTCAAATTCATATAAATCCACTCTTACTGTAAAGCAATGTAAGCAGTCATGTGATAAACAGCCACACTACTGTAAGACTATCAATATAAAAAGATTTCCAGTAAAGAGCTCACCGATATGCAGCTTAGTTCCAAACAAGATGGTGTGGGTAATTTACGAGACCTTGTAGAATATTCGAAAGAAGTTGCCGCTGTATTAGTCGAAATGGAAAATGTCTGCGTCGTAACTAAAGATTTACGAGCTTTCAAAGCAGAATTCGGGTCACAAAATGAAAAGTATTTGAAAATCACCAAAGAATTCTCTATTGTTCTAAAGAAGCAACTGGCCCACTTTACCGACATCTGTCAAACGCACAACCTTGTTATTTCCAAGACCTACTCGAAAAATGATATCGTACAACATCTTGAACAATGCTTGGGTGAAGTATCTTGTGTTGGTAACAGTTTAGAACAGGTAAAAAACAGCTACAGCAAATTGAAATCGAATCTCGAAGAAATCAATTCCTCATTTCAGAACGAAATAGGCTCCTTGAATGAAGAAACTCATAAAAGGCAAAAGAATTTGGACCAGTCAAGAGTTGTATACAACATACTCTGCACGGGCTTGGGTGTGGGTGGGACGGTGTGTTCTCCATACACATTTCCTATTGCCATTTTATCATGCGGCCTCCTGGGATTTTCGAACAGAATCATCAAAGATGATGAATTAGATGCTTTTCACCAAGATTTGAAGAATTCTGAAGCTTGTAAAAAACAACTAGAACAAGTTATTAACACGCTGGACAATATTCCTAAGCAATTATTACTATATATTCAAAAATGGAATGCTTACTATGCCTTTATGAATCAGCTTATTGAGCAAATCAAAAAATTTCAAGGAGCTCAACTTTCTCAAAATACTACTGCTACTCTGGATTCTACCATTCACGAGATCAAACTTGAATCTGTAATTCTCCAATCATGCTCCAAAGAGCTGCTCTCAATATCCAAAGGGTTTATTCACATTGATAGCCCTGTCAAAGCTAATGCTCAGATTCTACTAAACTTTCCTAAAAAAATTCAAATGTCTACTGATTTGAGGTAAATTCAGATTATGCCGTTTTATAAAATAAAGAATTTGGAGATGAATTTATTTGGACACATCCCAAAACTAGTTTTTGGACCAGTGTTTCAGATTAAAATTGTCCAGAAGTTCGGACTGGTGAATAACTGTTGGAAATGTTGAAAAAATGAAAGATTGAGAATTGACATGGGAATCATGTTGTGGTACAAAAAATGATCAAATGATTCATCATGGTATGACAGCAGGAAACTGTAAATGGTGGCGCCTTTTTAGGAAAATGATGAAAAAAAAGTTTGTTTCCTATGCTGACAGTTGCTCAAAATCAGCTACCAGCCTGGGTAAAAGAACCCTCGCTCCATTTTACTTGCACTAGTATCAAGCCAAAACACCGCACGGAACTTATCGACTGGTTAATAAAAGTAAAAATAGCTAACCCAGTTAAATGATCAGTTCTACCACTCTGCGCAGGTGTTGTTTCTTGCTATTTATTTGGTTGACTGGTGCTTGATTAATTTCCCAGTTAAACTAGGTGAATTTCAGTGTGTTGGCGCCAGCTGTTTTCTCATTTCCTCAAAATATCTCGAAAACTCTTCGCCGACTTTAAATTCTCTGGTTTACTTGTCAATGGACGGGTTTGATAAGAAGCAGTTGATTGAAATGGAAGGGAAAATCTTGATTGGCAAGGATTACCTGCTTCAAGTACCAACCCCGATTACATTTCTAGAATGCTTCTTGGAGGAACTTGCTTATGATTTGAAGCTGAATTTTGATACTAGCGCTAATTTATTGATACTTTTACAAAAAGGTATTTTGTGTTTAATCGAGATGTTTATTTTATGAAGTATGGATATTCCATTCAAGCTGCCGCGTGCCTGCTCGTTAGCTTATTGGTCCATGATACTGAGACCGATTCCTTGTTGCGGCTGTTGAACAAGCAAAACTTGGATCTTTACCTTGTTGATTCCTGTTTAAATCAACTAAAACGATTCCTCTCAAAACCACTCCCATATGTATGCATTTATCACTAATAGATACCATTTCATAATATTTATTAAATTCTCTTCATCTTTTTCGCTTGCTGCTTCTTTTGTTCCTTCTTTTTCAACTTTTCTTCTGCTTTACGTTGACTTTCAGGTGACAGCTTTTGAATATTCTCCAACAATTGCTTCTTTTCAGCTACTTTCTTGTCTGCCAATTCCTAAATAAACCACAAACTTACTCTTTTTCTTTCTTCTTCAAACTGTTTCAAGATTGTCTGTTCAGCAGCAGTCCGTAACCGCTTTGCTTTTTGCTTTCCTTCTGCCGATAATCTACCATGCTTTCCAATTGCATCAATGATATCAAAAGCGACTTGCGATGCGATCGATTGTAACTTTATAGATTCAGCATTTAATTCAGGTATTCTGAATACCAATTGGAGTGTTTTTGGCTGGGTCAAATCTTCCAATTTTTCAGGTTTATATGGTGGAAGATTTGACAGTGAGATTTGTTCAACAATAGGATATCCAGAAACTTCGTTTCCTATATTCAACAAATAATTACCATTTTCGTCTTTTCCTGCAGAACCCCATAATGCTTTCTTTACACTTGGCAACTCCCAGATATGGTTCGTAAAGTCTGGCGCATCGGTCAGCAATGTATAGACTTGCTTAGGAAACCCTTGCAAATCCCTTGGTTTAGGAAAGTTATCCAAATCCCATCGCTTTTTCAGGACATTGGAGGCAGTATCTCGTGGTAAAATAGCAAAGGTGATATCATCGCTTTCATCGCTATTCAATATGCAATTAATGGTAACTTTGTCATAAGTAGTCCCAATTGTCAATTTATCCATAAAGTATTCAATCCAATCATGACGAGGTTCTAAGCGTAGCAAACCGTACACTTTTTCAACGTAAACCCTTCCTGACCCGTACATGATATAGTCTCTTGGTCCATCTTTGACAATTTTGTGGCCATTGTTATCTCCTACATGAGAGAAATTCTGAGCCCACAAATCATAGTTTGCGTTCATCCTGTATTAATTTAAATTACCATTTACGTGCAATCTGTTTATTTTTAGAGTTCCCCGTATAGTAGGTCAACAGGTAAACGAGTATACCTGCAACAGCAGCGATTTCAACCCATAAATCAAAGATAGTTATCGTTTGCCAGTCCAGTGCTGGCTTGTACTCTTGAACAGGTTGAAAATCTGCCATAGATTGATTTTTCAAAAATGTCGAAATCTGCAAAGCAGCAATCAGTATTTGGACGATTATCTCATTCGTATGCAGAAAACACACCGCAGCTGTTAAAATTGATTGATGTGTTTCTAGGGTTTGTTATGGTAACAGGAATCATTCAGTTTGTCTACATGATACTTGCCGGTACTTATCCATATAATGCTTTTCTCTCTGGATTCATTTGTTCAGTTGGAGTTTTTGTAAATTCAGGTATTTGACGATTAATTGCAGCCAATTTGAGAATTCAGTTGAACCCGCAGAATGAGAAGGAGATTTCTAATGAACGGTAACTACTCACTCATTATAGTGCGATCGCTGATTATGTGTTTTCGACAATGGTGCTGTTCCTGTTTGTAGTCTGCTTTATTGGTTAATAAATCAAACACATAGTGCTCCAATTTATGATGCTTGGCAAAACCAATAGATCAAAAGTAAAGTGTAAATAATGAATTTATTGCTGTTCAGTGCTTACAACTTGTTGAAAGCTACAATATCAACGGATTGAACGTAATCTGCAAGTCCTTCAGTGATTTCATCAATGATATCATCGGTACCGACCAATTCATCGACAACGACAGCAGTGATTGTAAGTTTCTTGATACCGTAACCGATTGGGACAAGTTTGTTGCTACCCCACAATAAACCTTCCTTCTTGATTGCCAAAACACCGTCAGTAAGAGCCTTCATGTCAGTTTCATCATCCCATGGCTTAACATCAAAGATGATCATAGACTTAGCATCAGGTCTTGGCTTTCCAGCTGCCTTCTTTCTGTTATATTCAGCGACACGTTCTGCCTTAATTCTCTCATTTTCTTCATCTTCTTCATCATCAGAGCCGAACAAGTCAAGATCGTCGTCATCTTCTTCCTTTGCTTCTACCTTAGCAGGAGCTGCAGCTTTAGCTGGGGCGGCAGCCTTTGCAGCTGGTTTAGTTCCTGGGAATGCCTTGAATTCAGCAGCAGTGTATGAGGATAAGTGGTTGTACCAACGGGTAGCATTGACGTATTTAGCTGCTGGTGCTGATTTGAATTGTTCGTAAACTGCAACGTCAGCTTGGGATGGAGTGTATCTAACATGAATTCAAAATTACCCTTCAATGTAGGATTTGTCTACAAGGTAATCATCAAGAGCTTTTGCGTCTTTATCAAGGTTGGTGAATTCTGGCATTGAACTTTGAGGCAAAGATTTGATCTTTAGTTTTTTTTACAGAAGCAGAAAAACTGACCAATCAGATGGCGTGGCTGGTCTGTAAAATTTAAAAAAAATTTCAACTTCAATTTTTTCCACGCGAGGCTAAAGGTACGGCATTTAGAGGAAGCTGAGTATTCCAGAAATACTCGATGATTAGAAAAAAGATTACTCCATAGACTATCCATGATGAATGATCTTGGGTGAACAATCAATGACGAGCTTTCCTTTTTGTTTTTCTAATTTCTAGATGTTTTATGTGATGCGATAGGTTTTGTATAAATCCTCTTTATGATCGCCAGTAATACCGTGTTGTTGCATTCTCTGATGATTACACCCAAAGATAGGGACAGCTGAAAATGATGCTGATTTATCGGAACTATGCGGAGACGCCTCTGGTGTGAATGAAGGGAATGTAATATATTATTATTTGTAAGTCTGCAGTTGTGTGATGGGTTATATTTTCAGTTTTACCCTCCAGTTCTTTTAATTCTCTTTGTATCCTTTACTTGGATAACAATAGTTACCCCAAAATGTTATTCGACCACAAGGAAAGGACTGGTTACCATATATGAGGAGCAGTGAAGGTGGCTGCGGTTCTTTAACTGGTGTTGCAATTGCTTTCTGCTCTGCCGTACTTTCCATGGCGCATTGTCCAATTTTTAAAGGTCGTTCTTTCCCTCATTTCGAATCAAGTTATGAACAACCAACCTTTACCTCCTGGATTTATTTCGCAATGGGATCCAAACTATCAGAGATACTTTTATGTAAACACTGCAACTGGAAAAAGTCAATGGGAAGACCCTCGTATACAAGCACCACCTGGACCACCTCCTCCAGATAACAAATATGGTTCCCCTATTAATCAATCCAATCCTCCTCCATACAACGCTAGTCTTCAACCAAATCAAGTTCCTAATCGTCAACCATCACCTCAACCTTATCAGCAACCTTACAATCAACCTTCACCTCAGCCATATCCTAATCAACCTTCTCCTCAACCTTATCCAAACCAACCGTACAGGCAGCCATCTCCTCAACCTTATGCTCAGCAACCAGCCCCACCGCCAAAACAAGGCATGAATCCTATGACTGCTGGTTTAGCTGGATTGGCTGGAGGTGCTGTTGGAGGGTTTCTGCTTGGAGAATTAGTTGAAAAAGAAAAGGAAAAGTTCCATCACCACCACCACCACCAACAAAATGTTTTTGTTGAGAATAGTGGTTGGGGCAGGAGCAATGTTGTTGAAGAGGTTATAGTAGAAAATAATGGCTGGGGAAGGAACAATGTAGTTGAAGAAGTGTTTGTTGAAAACAACGGTTGGGGTGGTAGAGATCGAGTTGAAGAAGTGTTTATTGATAACAACAACGGGAATGTTGTTGAAGAAATCATTTACGAAAATAACGATTGGTAATATATGCGATTGTGTGTTTCATTTTGATTGTTTTAATTCAACCCCATCACGTCTTTCATTGTTCCCCAAATCAGTATTTATTCCGGCATTGTCAGCAAATGGCAGTAATGAACTATCCTCCTCCAGCTCAAGCTCCAGCACAAGCTCCTCTTCCAGATGGATTCATTGCCCAGTGGAATCAACAATATCAAAGGAACTTTTACGTGAACACAAAGACTGGCCAAAGTCAATGGGAAGACCCAAGAACTCAATTTGCTCTTCCAATGAATCCTCCTCCAGGTGCCCCTTCTGATAAAGGAATTGGTGCACAAGCTCCACCCCCATACCCAGGGCAAGCCGGTCCAAATTACCAATATCAAAGCCCAAGCTATCAAAACCAGAGTCAACCTCAACAATATGGACAACCACCGCAACAGTACCAGCAATACCCTGCTCAACAACAGCCGCAACAACAGTCCACTTTAGCGAATGCAATGCATAATCCAATGGCAACTGGATTCGCTGGTGCTGCTGCCGGTCTACTTGGTGGTGTTTTATTGGGGGAAGGTATCGCCAATATGGAAAATAGACACCATCACCATCAACAGGCATCTTTCATACCCCAACCACAATTCCAACAACAACCTCAAGTAATTGAAGAGATTGTCTACGTAAACAATAATCCAGGTCACCACCACCATCATCACCATTTGCTTTAAGAAATAAATCCAATTATTACTTTGATGGCCCTTTCCGCACTTTTAACAATAATGTTTCGGAATCACAATCATTTCACGGATTTATTTCCCAATTAGTCAGGTGGAAAAATGATGAGTAATAATAAACTCATAGTCACACTTATAAACGAATGAATTTTTGCCATTCTCTTAGTTTTCTTTGAAATGGAGGTCATTGATAGGTCAGACTCGGATGATTCAGATATTTGCTGCATAAATGGAGACTGCGAGGAATGTACTGAACTCGATGATATTTTACAGCAATACCAGGAAAGAGTCAATCATATGTTGTCATCGTCTATTGAATTCCAGAGGCGATTAAATATACTGGAAATGGAAAACCAGGTGCAGAAGAGCAAAGAGACGCATTTGGTCTCACTGATTGATGCATTAAAATCCAAAGTCGAAAAGAAATAAGTTGATATAATAAATTAGTTTTTAATAGTGCATATGGCGCTTAGTTGATATTGGCCCTGTGGATTTTACACTTGATTTGGGTTACTAGGCTTCTGTTATTTTTATTGTAGCTGGCGTTGTACTATGCGAGATGTCGCAACCGGCTCTCACCGCCGTTGAATTCTTCTGTTATTCATAAACTGATCACTCATTTAAATTATCCACCTTGTTGGGCTTAATACCATCACTGCTTTCATGGCTCTTTCATTGTTCTCTCAGCCACTTGCCATTTGCAAATGCCTGTTGAACAATCTGCAAACAAAGTTATCCTTAGACATGGAAAATCTTCAGTCGAGATTTACTTGTTAGGAGCTACACTTACCAGTTGGATCTTTGATGGTCAAGAGCGTATTTTTGTGAGGTAAATTTCACTATAACAAAGTTCAAAGGCAAATTATGATGGCCCTAAAGCTATCCGCGGTGGAATGTATCTATTCTTAATCCTAGTCCATTAGTTTTCCCTCAATTTGGTCCAAAAGGGCCATTGCCGCAGCATGGGTTTGCTAGAGTATCGAAATGGGATTGGCTGGGTGTAACCACCGAAAACACATCGGAATTGACTGTATCATTTGGCTTGAAGCCAGATGCTGTTCCTGAATCACAAAGAAAGATCTGGAGTCACGATTTCAAGTTAGTGTACACTGTTACTTTGATTGGAAACACTTTGAAAACTAAATTGATTGTAAATAACACTAGTTCTGGAGCGTTTGAATTTACAAGCTTGTTGCATACATATATTCGTGTCAAAGATGTTACCAAAGCTCAAGTGGTCGGTTTAACTGGGTACACTTTGGAAGACACCATCAACCACAACTTGATTTCCACAGAATCTCGCCATGGTGTAACTGTCGCTGGAGAAGTCGACAGAGTGTATCAAGATGTAACCAACAATATTTTGACAATCGAAAACACTCAAATTGGACAAGGCTTTATCATTTCAAAGTCAGGATTTAAAGATGTGGTAGTTTGGAATCCCTGGATTGAAAATGCTAAAAAGATGGCGGATTTCGATGATGAAGGTAATATTTTTGTAAACATAGAATATTTGAACATGATATGCGTTGAGGTTGGCAATGTTGCTGCACCAATTCAACTTGCTCCTGGCGGTACTTGGGAAGGTGAACAAACGCTGGTCGCAATTTAATAAAACAATAGGAGACTATATTTGAATATTGATTATTTATGTAGACACCCATCAGCTACCAAAGCAACATCTTTCATTTCTTTAACATCATGGACTCTAATAATTGATGCACCGGCAATAATAGCGGCTGTATTTGCTGCAGCTGTTCCCCAGACTCTATCAGCAGGTTTTGATTGACCAGTAGCGGTTCCGATAAATCGTTTTCGCGATAATCCAACTAAGATAGGCATACCGGTTAATTTTGGTTCACTGAGTGTTAATTGCCGAAGATTCTTGATTATTTCAAAGTTTTGTTCGGTATTCTTGGCAAATCCGACACCCGGATCAACAACAATGTTCCATCGACATACTCCAGCTTCCAAGGCCGATTCTGTGCATCTGGACAATTCTGTAGCAATAACTGGAACCAGACTTCCTTCATAGTTTGTCAAAGAATCCATGGTTTTGCTGTCTCCGCGCATGTGCATCAAACATACTGGAACCTGGCATTCAGACATGACTTTGAACATGTTTCGGTCACGCAAACCACCAGAGATGTCGTTAATCAAGTTTGCCCCAGCTAAAATTGCAGCCTTTGCAACTTCCGACCTAAAAGTATCAACAGAGATAGCGATATCCTTGTTCTTTTCTCTGATCGCCTTGATAACCGGAACCACTCGTTCAATTTCAGCTGCACTTTCAATTTCTTCTGCGTTTGGTGCTGTGGATTGCCCTCCAATATCGATTACATCAGCTCCTTCAGAAACCATTTTTAGTGAAGTTGCAATAGCTGCATCTAGCGTATTGTATTTACCCCCATCACTAAACGAGTCTGGGGTAACGTTCAAAATTCCCATGATGAATGTACGTTTCGATAAATTCCACACCGTATTCCCTACCGGTACCACTCTATAAATTGAATCTTTGGATGCATCTTTGTATCTTGCCAATTCTAGAAGCCTTCCAACTGTGCGGTAAAGAATGGGATGATAAAAGTTTGCAGCGATACTAAAATTAATATCGAGTTACTCTGCCAAAGGTTCCAGCACAAAAAGACGCTCTTGAATTCTTGGATGGGGGATAATTAAAGAATCGCTCTTATATTCCATGTGATTGAAGAATAGAATATCCAAATCTATTGGGCGTGGACCATTTCGAACAGCTTCAAAATCTCTTCCGAGTTTTCTTTCTATATCTTTTAATTGAATTAGCAATTCTTCTGGATTCAATTTTGTTTCAACCTAAATAAATTTCATTTTACCAGTAAGGCTGCATTTAAAAACTTTGGTTGATCTTCAACATACATTGGTGCTGTTTCGTACAAGAATGATGTATCTTTAACTTTAATGTTTCTAGATCTCAATTCTGAAATAGCGCGTTGAATATTTCCATGTCTATCACCCAGATTACTTCCAACTGCTAAATATGCATTATTGATTATGTCGGCTTCATCCTTTTGAGAAATCTCCTTGCTCTTTGTTATTTCTACACCCGCCAAAGCAAACATGAGAGCTGATGGTTTTTGAACCTTCACAGTAACCTTGTCAACATTACACTGGGTAAGCACCACATCACAAACTGCAATAACCATAGTTTCTAGAGTTTCGTACTTTGATTGTTCCACAAATTCGGTAACTTGTCGAGCAATTGTTTTGTAGTTATTTCGATCTGGACTTTGGTTTGGATTTGCCTGCTCTGGTTTAAAATAAGCAGAAATATTGATAACCACTCTTTGTTTTTCAATGCGTTCATGTGGATGGATACCAATGATACATGTCAATGTTAAATCCTTGATAAAGATCACATCTTCCACTGTTGGGTCTGGATACTCGATGTACACCGAATTCGAAGGTTTGAGAAATTCTAGATCGCTAACCGACCTGGTAATTTCAATTCCTACTGTTTCTGCATGCAATAAGGCATTACACTTTTCAATTTTAACAGTAACTTTCTTCAGCCCCATTTCAAGTAAATCCAATGCAATCTTGGCAGATAGAGCTTCCAATGTTTTTAAACTGGTATCATTTTCCACAAATTTTTGAATCTTGGAAGCCATTGCGGAATAAGAGACTAATGTAAATAACAAATTACCAGTGTCTTCAATCTTATCATTGGTTTGGAAAGTAATATATCCAATGATGTTGAAGATGAGCATAATCTGCTTTGGCATTCCCCAATGATTCGATCCGACTTGGCCTTTCACCCTGAAATCTTGTAGTATAATCTTGTCCATTTTTTTTGGTAGACTTTTTGGCTGCTGAAAATATTTTGCAGTAGAGAAATTACGTAAGCCAAATCCTTGATTCCATCTCTGTCCACAATTACTCCGGAGAGATATTTTCAAAGGAGTAATTAACATGGTTATGGGAGACTAAAAATAAATATTTCTGAAAAAAATACAAGTGCAAACAAACAGAGGGTTGGACTTTTCAATTTTTCCGGTCCATTTAATGAATAAGGAACTGAAGCAAAACAGTGGAAGATCGTTTAGCGGTCTGGCTATTTAGTTTCAGTTTTGGAGATTTATGTTCCTCTCTGCGATTGACTTCAAACAATCTTTGTGGTCAAAAATCAGGCTGACATACTTTAGAATAAATTACGAGGATATATTAAATCAACAGATTAGTAGGTTGGTG
>JADIIZ010000065.1:0-72224 GCA_027604345.1 Boothiomyces sp. JEL0866
CTGCATGTGATCGAGATGAGACAGCATTCATATTAGTTTCAGCTACCATTCTTCGTTGAACGGCAGCTGTTAATACTTTTTGAAATTCAATTTCGGTGGTGACTTTTTGCTCGGTTAGGCCTTGAACGTATAAAGCACTGCCGTTAACTGAATGGGGGTCAATTCTTATCTTTAATTCATCTACAATTTAGAAAGAGCTACCTTTCTTTTTGTTTGATGCTGTATCGACTAGTAAATCCCGGAGCTGTTCATTATAGATTTCCAAATATGTAATAGAAACCGTAAAGTCATTTCCGACACCACCGGCTTCTTTTCTGCCATGGGCTTCAATATATGATAATATCTGCGAGGCAACACGAGGTATGATACCGCGTTGGGCTGGTTGTTGAACAGGAGGCCCACCCATAGTATATGTCTTACCTAGTAATTAGTATGAAATAACCAGAAGCTGTTTGACCATAAGTAAAAATACATCCGTTGAAGCCATCAAGACATTTAGTAATTAAAGGCTCTATCAATTTAGAATACAGCATTTGCTGGTCATCATCTCCTGAAAACACGGAATCAAAGTTGAATTCATAGGGTGGTTTATCTTGTTGATGAAGGGAAATTTTAGTAGACACTCCAGATTTGGGATCCCTTTCATTCACTGATGCGCAGATTTCACCATAAGACTCTGTGTTCTTTATCGAATTCGGGTCTCTTCCCCTCCAAGATGGAACATTTCTGATACGTATAGAAACTTTAACATTCTGTGCGGCCTGTGGAGGAGGAAGCATATCGCGAAAGTAAAATTGAACGCGTGTGGATATTCAAAGTCCTGCCCATTCATTGAACTTTTAGAACAAGAATAAAGAATTTATTAATGCTAGAATCTACTACCATTCTTAATCAAATCGGAGGGTGTGAAGGCGAAGGTGAAGGACTACAAGTTGGAGCTGGAGGAGGGTAGTATGGTATAGCAAAGTATCCGAGCAAGAAACCCGCGGCAAACCCCACACCCAAGACCAGGAAACCAATGATTATCAACTTAATGTAAGACTTCATAGGTCTGGCCTCAACAACTTTAATACTGTCATCAACAACCTTTCCATTTGTATGGTTACTCCTTTGAATTATTTCTGATTTTGATACATTCTGCATTATAGGGCCAGGAGGAGCGAGCCCTGGATTTATATTATTTGAATTTCCTTGCACTCCATTCGTGTATATAGGGTATGCATTATTGTAGCCTGGGTTGGTGTAAATTGAGTTACCCTGCATTCCATTCGTATAAACTTGATTTCCGCTGGTCATATACTCTGGGTTTATACCGCCTTGCATGGAAGCTTGATTTGAGTTATTTGGGCCCTTAGCACCTTGGTTGTTTTCTTGCTCAAAGTCTTTCAGATTAGATTTTTTCAAATTTAATATTTCTGGTTTAGATCCTCTTCGAAGCTCCTCAGGTTGCTTTGAAAGGTTGCCCAAATCATCAGAAGATTGAACTGGAACTACTTGACCACTTCTCTCCTTTTTGGACATTTCTTCAATCTTTTTCAAAGCAGTTTGTTGGTATTCATCAATTATTGATCTAATGTTTGAATTCATATCTTTTGCAGCATCTTTAGAAATTTCATAAACTACTTTCGAAAACAACTTGGAATCACGTACTATTTCCATCAAGAGGTTGGTGTAACGCTGAATTTTCAAATTTAAATCTTGGTCGCTGCTGCCTCCTTTAATGTCGGCTTCTTTTGCCCTTTTTAGATCTGCTTCTAAAGATAATATCTGATTTTTATAGTTTTCGTTTGTAGAAGCCAACTCTTGATTATTCTTTTGCAATTCTATCAACTTTGAATTAATGGAATCCTTCAGTTGGCTCTCATTTGGATTACTTTGTAAACTCTGGTGTAAACTTTGAAGCTTTTCATTTAGAACTTCATTTTCTTTCATTAATTGTTGACGGTGGTTTTGTATATCTATAATGTTGTTGTAATCATCCCCCAACTTGTCTTTGATATTTTGATTTGGAGCTGTGTTATTTAGAATATTATTGTCAAGCCCCAATCCCAAGTTCTTTCTGTGGTGCTCAAGCTCAGTCAATTTTTTTACATTTTCAGCATCCTGATTAAGCAATTTTTCATAGCTTAATTTCAAAGCTTCAAGTTCCGCGGCCTGTTGGTTACTTTGGCTAAGGTTTTGCTCCAGTTCTTTGACCCGATTAGACAACTCTACTTTTGCGAGCAATAATTCTTGAGCAAACGCCTGGATACTTTCCATCTCCTGTAGCACCGCATTGTATTTTGATTTTAAATCAGTATTATCCACGGTTGTTAAATTATTAGCGGCTTCTATCTGTTGCTTTTGTTCATTCAATTGGGTGATTTTTTCAAAGAGAGCATTCCTTTCCTTTTCTAACGCAGAAATCTGCTCACTGTTTTGCTCTTTAATTTTCAATAGTTCTTCATACTTGTTTTGTAATTCCATTTTCCCGACTTTATCTTCTGAATCATGAGCATCCAACGCTCTTTCTAAAGCTGCAGTTTTTTCTGCTAATTCCATTTTTTGGAATTCAAGCACATCTTGCTTTTTGGTGAAATTCTCAAAATTCATCTTCAATTCCTCCAACTCTATCGATGTCGCATCTCGCTGACTTTGAATGTTTGTTTGTACATTTTTGCTTTGATCGATTTGAAGCTTCAAGTCCTCAAGGGTAGCTTGTAGCTCCTTTATTTTTTCGAGGGCTTCATTTTTTTCTGATGAAAGTTGATCATTCTTGATCGCCAGTTGCTCTAAATCCTTTTTAAACATTTCTTCGCGATTTGCAGAATCATGTAAGCGTTGATCATCCACTACCCTTTTCCACCTCAAGATAACATCATTAGCAGCGGTTTTAGTTGATTCCGCTACTGCTTTAGATAAATTGCTTGATTGCTTGATAGCTTCAGCAATGATGGTAGCTGCTGTCTTTTCATTGCCTTGGTTGTCCTTTTGCAAGTCAGTTTTGCCAACTTCAGTCTTACTTTCATTGTTCAGGGCTGCCTTAAGCTGTTCGACTCCTCCTAAAGCCATGACAGCTGCTAATTTGTTTGTGAATTTCTTTAATTTTTGAGATTGAGCGTAATAATTTGCCGATGGGACTTCAGCTAGATTTAGGGGAATGTACCTTCTTCAGCTGCCTTTGTTTCGGATTTTCTTGAAGTTTCAATAGTTCCACCTTGGCAGGTACATTTTTCCAACTTCAATTTCAATTCCGCATTTTCAGCCTCAAGAGCCATAATTCTACTGTTAGAGAGATTGACCTCAAAGTACTGGCGTCCACGTTCACAGTTGGTTTGTTCTTGACTTTCTTTGCTCTTTCTGCAAACCTTAAAGTGCCTAAAGATTCATCAAATGCACCAGCGATTGGAGTGATGCACGCAATAAGCAATGTTAAACTGTTTCCTCCCAGTGAGTCGCTGAGCAAGTACGTCAATTTGGAATCACGATACGGAATATGGCCAGTTTGGCCGGTTGAAAGAGCATTAATTACATTTCCTAAGCAAGATAAAGACTGGTTGATAGCAGCACCTTCTTTCAAACGGTCACCGGTTGCGCCAGTAGAGTTTGCTCTTTCGGAACCTTATGTCAACTTGAGCATACCAGCTAAATCAATCAAGTGGATTTTAGACATTTTCTTGATTGGTGGAATGTCCAAGTCTTCAGAGGTTCTTTCAACGGAGGTGACGGTTATAGTAAGTACTGCATGTGATCGAGATGAGACAGCATTCATATTAGTTTCAGCTACCATTCTTCGCTGTACGGCTGCAGTCATAATTTTCGTAAAATCGCTTTCAGTTGTTACTTTTTGCTCTGTTAAACCTTGTACATAGAGAGATTTTCCATTAACTGAGTGAGGGTCAATTCTGATTTTCATTTCCTCTATTGTTATTTAGCACTTTCCTTTCTTTTTGGCTGCACTGCTATCTACAAGAAGGTCACGCAATTGCTCGTTATATATTTCAAGATAACTAATGCCAACGGTGTAGTCTTTGCCTACGCCGCCAGCTTCTTTTCTGCAATGTTCTTCTATGTAGTTGAGAATGTGTGCGGCAACACGAGGGATTATACCCCTTTGAGCAGGATCAGCTACTGGAGGACCGCCCATAGTATATGTCTTACCTAGTAATTAGTGCTATTGTACCCGCGGCTGTTTGACCATATGTAAAGATACATCCGTTGAAACCATTGAGACATTTGTCGATTATAGGTTGAACCAATTTCCCATATACCATTTGCTGGTCGTCTTCACCTGCAAAAACATAGTCGAAGCTGTAGTCATTCTTCTTATCCTGTTGATGTAATGAAATAGATGTTGACACACCAGTTTTAGGGCTTCGCTCGTTAACAGACGCGCAGATTTCTCCGTACGCTTCAGTGTTTTTGACTGAATTTGGGTCTCTTCCTCTCCAAGAGGGTACATTTCTGATACGAATGGCGACTTGAACGTTCTGAGCTGAATTTTCTGCCATTACGCGTTTCAAAGGAAAACTATTTATTAAAGTTCTGAACGAGATTTCATTGAAAGTGAATGATACCACTTGAAGATATAAACCCCAAGTGAAAAGAATACGATGAAGCGAATCATTCTAAATGCAAATGCAACAATGGCCAAGGTTAAACTCTCCTTTTTGTTGCCTTGGAGATCTTCGCTTATCATATTTGCTGTAATCTTTGCTCCCAGCATTACAATTGGAACCCCAGTGCCTGGATTGGTTGAAGCACCGACAAAATATAGATTATCGGTGTTTGGATCCCGTATTTTTGGCCGGAAGACCGTTACTTGAGAAATACCATGTGCTAGACCTAAGGCGGATCCAAAGGGTAAGTTGAACTTTTCGTTCCATGTAATAGGGTCGTTAACAGTTTCAGACACAATATGTTTTTCCAACTCAACTCCTAGATTTTTCGACATTCTTTGCAGGACGAATTTTCGTGCTTTGCTTTTTAGTTCCGAAATTTCTAAATCGTTGAATTCGTGCGGATGGCCAACAGGTACAAGAATCATCAATGCTTCTCCATTAGGAGGTGCTGCTGTACGATCCATTTTTGAGGGGCAGTGAACATAAAAGCTTGGTACTTTTGGAAGAGTGTGACCTTTGAAAATGTCTTCAAAGCTTTGCTTGTAGTCTCCAGCAAGATAAATTGTATGTGCATCGATATTTGGCAGATTGATATTGATTCCCCAGTAGAATACGATCGCAGAACAAGTATGTTCATATTTAGCCAGTTTCTCTTGCATTTCAACATCATCAATAAGTGAATTGTAGGAATAAACCAAGTCAGCATTACAAAGGATTACATCAGCTTCAATTGTTTCACCAGATTCGAGTAATACGCCAGTAGCTTTAGAGCCAGATTTTAGGATCTGCTTCACTGGGGAATTGTATCTAAATTCCACTTGGTTTTCAGATGCATATTTTTCCAACTTTTCAACTACTTTGTGAAATCCACCTTTTGGATAATAGATTCCTGGATTAACTTTACATTACCTTCAGTAAATTCGGAATACGCCAGCAATGAATATGTAGCTGGTGCGTCACATGGACTCATACCCATATACATTGATTGAAATGTAAGCATTTGAATTAGCTTTTCATTTTTGAAGAATTTGCTGGTCCAGCTATACAAATTGTGGTGCAAATGAAGGTTTCCCAATGAAAGCAGGTCAGTCAAATTAACAAGCTCGAAAATGCTTTGCAGTGGGCGTGATAATACTCTGGCACAACTGATATGGTAGTGTTTCCCCGATTGGCTTAGCCAGTTCAAGAAATTTGGAAAAGATCCTGGTTCTATTCTCTCCAACTCGTTTTTAACTTGAGACATGTCAGTTGACAACTTTACGCTGTCATCATCTTGGAAATATACCCGATAGTTTGTATCACATTTCATCAAATTTAAATCCTCCTGTGCCTTTCCAAGTCCCAAATCCCTCCAAGCCTGTTCAAATACCCAGGGCATCAAGTAAAGTGACGGTCCTTGATCAAATCTATACCCATCTTTTTCTATGGTGCTTAATCTACCACCTGAAAAACTGTTCTTTTCAATTACAGTTACTTTATAATTTCCGGACTTTGACAGATATGCGGCCTAGATCAGACATTACCTACCGATGCAACACCGCCGATTCCTGCTCCTACAATAACTATGTGGATTTTCGAATTTTCCATCGAGATTCTTTTGTTAAACTTTGGAATACGCTCACGGACATTTTCATTCTAGGTCTGCGAATCTGTCACAATTTTTCATTTTTATGATAAAGAATATACCTATTGCATACAGCTTATTTGGATTAGTTTGTCTGATTGGGTTTGCAGAGCGTGTCTTTCCAGGTTTTAACTTGTTTCACGAAGATTTCAAAATGGCTCAGGGTGCACCAACATATTTTGATTTCCACTTGATCTATACGCTACCACCGCTTCTGATACTGTGGCTAATCATGAAGAAATGGCTGACTATAGTTGACTACAGCGCGGTAATTCTACTGAATGTAATGGCTGTATTTTATACACTTGGATGGGACTCGAAAATCATCCATATGGAGGTCTGGAAATATTCCGAATATCGAGTAATTGGATCTCTATTTAAGGTTCCGTTTGAAGAAATTGCATTCTTTTCAATTCAAAGTACTACGGTTGCCTTGTTTTCTGCAGCTGTATTTTATTCCCAGTGTTACATCGCACCTCTTTCCTATATTGGCCGAAATAATTACAGGATCAAGCTACTCCTATTTACTATTGTTTCGTTAGCAGCTGGTTCCTTTTACAAGCTACATCTTCAAGACGAACAATTCACTTATTTGGCAATGATGATATCTTGGGCTTCGTTTCCTATAGCATTCTTAACATGGATGGGAGGTTCTTACGTATTCAACCATTCGGCGATCAAACTTTCTTTGGCAATTGCTCTCCCAACCTTTTATTACGCTGCAGTCGATTCAATTGCAATTAAAGAAAGGATATGGATAATTTCGGAAAGAAAAACATTGGGTATCAATACACCATGGTTGAATATTCCTATTGAAGAGTCCGTTTTCTTTTTCATCACAAATGTCATGCTAGTTTTTGGGTACCTTGGTTGCAGATATTGTGTTGCGAAATCTCAGATTGTTCAATGGCAAAAAGAGAATGAGCTTACAAAATCAGTAAGCAGAATTGAAGCTTTGGCGTTGTACTTTAGAGAAACTGCTTTGGAAAAAGTTGCAGAGTGGGCACAAGAATTTAACCCTAAATTGGACTTTATTTTGGGAGTGTTTGTAGAGGACAAGGATCTAAATTCCAATTTTATTTCTCAATTTAAAGAGTGTCGTGATGTACTAGCTAGCGGATCTCATTCCTTTAACATGGCGTCAATTCTGTTCCCATTCCCCGTTAGACAGGAAATTCAGCTGCTTTATACTTTCTGTAGATTATCAGATGATTTGATAGACGATCCTGAAGTGGATAAATCACAACTCCATGTACGTATCAAAAAGTTGAAGGATTTGGTTGTTTCAAAGGAGGTGGATTGGGAATACTTTGCAAATCTTGTCATTCCACAAAGGCTTAAAGCACTGAAAGCTTTTGAGTATATCAAATTTCGCTTTGAGCAAAAGGATCTTTTAGATTTACTCAAAGCGTATGAAATGGATGTAACCAAAACTGAAATTGGAACCTTTCGGGTACTTTATCAATACTGTGAACTAGTTGCTGGGTCTATCGGAAAGCTTTGTACGACAATCATGTTGAAACACTATCAGCCTGTAGCGGATAATGATCCTGTGTCTGCTTACCAGCGCGCATCAGATTTAGGAATCGGATTTCAATGTATAAATATAGCTAGAGATATCTTGTCTGATGTAACTCAGCTCGACCGGGTGTATATCCCTTCCGTTGTATTTGGAAATCAAGACTCAACGGACTTGATTGAACTTTCAGATTATTCAAAAACTTTGGCACCACTATTTACAACAGGAAAGGCTAATCTGGAAAAGAGCGGATTCTTTGGTTACAAGTGTGTGCCTTTCAGCAGAGCAGAATTTAAGGAAAATCCTCTGCAGCATATGGAGTACGCAAACTATTTATCCCTTACAATATTGGATTTTTCCGAAGTATATTTATGCAGCGGATTATTGGGAATTAGCAAACTAGATCCATGTTTGCGGTCTGCTATTCGGGCAGCAGCAGATATCTACATGGAAATTGGACGGGAAATAGCTAGGAAAAGCAAGACGGAGGGCATTGAGAGTGAAACCCCCCTTCGTGTGGTAATACCATTTCATCGAAAACTGTTCCTTGCATGCAAAGCTATTTTTTTGACGGACGATAATTGAATAAAGAGAATATAATTTTGCTTTTGTTTCTTATAGCCCGTTCAAGATCAGCCGATAGGCAAACAGCATTATTTGATATCTGTGGCAATGGCCTTCCGTAGTTGGTGGAAAGGGTTTGTGCTGCAGATATTTTTCCTGTGCCCTCCTCGCTCACTTGCGCAGAGATCAGTTTTTTTTCTTCACTGAAACAAATGACAACACAGAATGGCTATCATGAAGTAATTTGCTCACACTTGTACCAAAATGGATACCTAAAAGGATTGTATGCTGATTTGATTGTCAGGATGCAGTACCAGCCATTGGGCCAGGATACTAAAAAAACTGCAGTCGATGGAATTATGTTCAAACTCCATCGAATTATCGCAATCAGATCGCCATTCCTTCAAGGTTTACTTCAAGATCAGGAACTTAACTCTGAATACCAACCCAACAGCCAGCTCACAATTGTCACTCACGACAAGAACTTGACTCCAGCAGGTTTGGGTGTTGCTTTTGGTCATTTGTATGCCTCCTACAGTCAACATTTACTTGGCCAAGATATGCCATTGGATGAGCGCCAGAACGAAACTAGATCTACCTTGTTGTGCTCCGTTTTATCTGCTGCCAATCTCCTTCAACTGCACGATCTTGCTCAACTGACCACAGAATACATTAAACAGTCAATGTCTAGAGATACAGTTATACAATACTGTGGATTTTTACAGGAAAGCGGGCATCAGCAACAGGAACTCAAAGACGCAGTCTTCACTTATCTTTGTCGCGGAGTAGTATTAGAAACTCTGGAAAATGTTGGCCTTATCTGGGGATGTGAAGAAGGTAAAGGGTTTGCTGCTTTGGTGAAGCTCTTTGCTGAGCTACCATTCGAATGGTTGAAAAATGTCGTTGAATCAAAATACTTTGAAGTTCCTAGTGATATGGAAAGGTTTGCTACTGCTAACGTAGATTTTCATTTGCTAAAGCTGTAATCGAGCAAAGAAAGGCTGTAAATGGTGTAACTCCAGTAGAAGAAAATGTATTATTAACCTTTGGCGGAAAGCGTCAATCAGGTGTAACAGTTGTTCGCAAGTCTAGATCTGTGTCTCAAATTGCTCTTATTCCTAATGGAACAAATGGTGAACGTCGTATTTGGAAAGCTGGACAAGTTTAATAGGATTAATATGAAACAATAAATATTGCTAAATATTATCAGTATAATTGCTATGGTTTATTCAGTTTTGATTTTTCTTTGCTTGACTACAAAGTTTCTGCTGGTCCACTTTAATACTTCGTCAACGATAATAACTGGAGCAGAGATTAAAAGCACAGCAATCCATTCCTCTGAATTAAGTGGGGTGATTGCAAACAAATTCTAGGTTAGCTAACTCTTACCGTAAAGAATGGGACGTAAAGGATAACCAAATGCAATGCCATGGACAATAAAATGGCAAACACCAAGTACATATTATTCCATAGAGGGAATGTCAGCAAACTTTCGTTTTCAGATAAACTAAAATTAAACCGTTGTTACCTATTGATTGCGTTAAACATTTCAACGACAACCAAGACGGATAGCGACATGGTTGTTGCTTTGTGAGATAGTTCATTTACAAACATTTCACATCCAATTTCAGGGAATAAGGTGGCGCATTGATGGAAGTTGGTCAATTGATGATAGCTGATTTGAGGACCTTGAGAATAAAACATGAACCACCATGCATAAGCAAAGACAGTCGAGATACCAACATATGTACCAATAATCATGTAACGAATGAACAGCCAAGTAGTAACGATTGGTTCTTTTGGATCACGAGGAGGAAGCTTCATAATATCATTTCCTGCAGGATTGAAACCCAAAGCAGTTGCTGGTAATCCATCAGTGACCAAATTAACCCACAAGAGCTGAACAGGAATCAATGCTTCAGGCATGCCCAACACAACTGTCAAGAAAATTGAAACTACTTCACCGATATTGGAACTGATCAGATAGCGAATGAACTGCTTAGTGTTTGCATAAATACTTCTACCTTCTTGTACAGCAGAAACAATAGTGGCAAAGTTATCATCAGCAAGTACCATATCACTAGCTAATTTGGCAACATCAGTGCCAGTGCCCATGGCAACGCCAATATCAGCTTTCTTCAAGGCAGGAGCATCGTTGACACCATCACCAGTCATAGCCACGATAAACCCTTGGGATTTCAATAAATCCACAAGTTCAGATTTATGAGTAGGCTCAGTTCTAGAGAATAAGTTTGCGTGTAAAACCGCTCCAAGTTTTTGCTTCGGAGTCATCTGGTCAAATTCTCTTCCAGTATAGCTCTTTCCTGTCAAGTCTTCATCAGCACCAAATACTCCAATCTTTCTGCAAATAGATTCTGCTGTTTTCTTATTGTCCCCAGTGATGACAATAACACGGATTCCAGCTTCGTTGCATCTTTGGATGGATTGACGGACTTCGGGTCTTGGAGGATCCAACATGGCAACTAAGCCGACAAATGTCATCCCAGATTCATAATTTTCAAAATGCAATGGGTCGACCTTTTCTGGAATTTGTGGTTTTTCAACAGTGGCAAATGCCAAAACACGGAGAGCTTCTTCTTCGCCCCATTGAGTAACCTTTTCAGAAATCATTTCACGGATTGCGTTTGTAATCGGGACAGCTTTCTCGGCGTCTGCGGAAAGACAAATATACGAACATCTTTCCAATATAGATTCTGGAGCACCCTTAACGTACAATATTTTTCTGGATTGACCACGGCTTCTTGTTTTAGAATTTCCAGCCTTTTCGACGAGGACTGACATTGATTTACGATCTCTTGAAAATTCAAACAAGTTTAGACGAGTATAAATATTGTTGACATAGTTGTTTACAAATCCGGATCTGTCTGCCTTTTCTTTTGTAGACAATTTTCCAAGAGCGTCGCTATCAGGAATGACAGGTAAATTTTGGTTCAAAGATTCATCATCAGTTCCCAACTTTTCGACTAGAGAAAGAAGAGCTGCTTCAGTAGGTTCACCAACTCTAGTGAATGAATCAGATTCTTCTTCATAAACAATTTTGGCATCATTGCACGTTGCACAAATATGTGATAGTTCGTTCAGCGCATGATTGGTGGTCAATAGAGATTTTGAAACAGGTTTTCCATCTGCAGTAAACACTCTTCCTTCCGGACCATAAGTATTTCCTTCGATCTTCAATTCAAAGAAAGCATTTGGTTTGTCAAATACAACAACTTTTCTAGCAGACATTTGATTCGTAGTTAAAGTTCCAGTTTTGTCAGAACAAATTACTGAGGTGCAGCCAAGAGTTTCAACAGATTGCAGCTTACGAACAATAGCACCTTGATGTGCCATTTTTTGGGTTCCTAAAGCAAGGCAAGTAGTGATAATAACAGACAACCCTTCAGGGATTGCAGCTACAGCAAGTGCAACAGCGATTTTAAAGTAGTAAATTGAGCCTTTGATCCAACTGCCTAACGTTAATCTGTACTGATGAAAAGAGGGTTTAAAACTTACCTCCATGCGCTTCATCACTGAAATGACGAATATTAATCAACCAAACAAGCAAGCATATTACAGAAATGATTTTTGATAGTTGTTCACCAAATTCGTCCAAAGCGATTTTCAATGGAGTCTTGCTATCCTCATCAGAGGTAATAGAGTCATGAATTTCTCCGATCGCAGTACTAGATCCGGTTAAAGCAACTACAGCTAATGCCTTACCAACAGTAACAGAAGTTCCTGAAAATACCATGTTAGTTTGATCTTGCTTGACAGCATTTTTGTCCTTGACAACATAATCATCTTCCTTTGAAACAGAAATTGGCTCTCCAGTAAGAATGGCTTGATCAACTTTGAATGAAGAAGTGGTGATCTTAACAACTCTGCAGTCAGCGGGCACTTTATCTCCCACAGTAAGACTTACAATATCTCCAGGCACCAACTCGCGTGCATTAATATTGTGTAATTGACCGTCTCTTAACACTCTAGCTTCATCAGGAGAGTATTCTTTGAGAGCCTGGATTAATTAAAAAGTACTTCAATAGCTTTTTCAGCGTTAGTCTCTTGAACGACCCCAACCACGGCGTTGGCAATTAAAATCAGCAGAATAACGATTGGTTCGACAAATGCAGATGAATCTCCGTGTTCATTGCTCTCCAAGGCTGCTAATACAAATGAAATCGCAGCAGCAACGAGAAGAATAATGACTAGCTGATCTTGAAATTGCTCCAATACTAATTTCCAGAGTGGTGTGTGTTCTTCTGGCGGTAATTCTTCATTAGCAAACTGTTACCATTGTATCCAAATTCCTTGATTCTCTCTTTGGCTTCATTCGAAGTCAATCCCTTTTTTGGATCAACACGTAATGTTGAATAAACTTGACTTACGCTCTTTGTGAAAGTTGCAGTGTTATCCATGAGATGGATTTCAAAAGAAAAACTTTTGTGCTTTAGCTACGTGGCACAAGAGGGAAATGGAAAGCGATAGAATACTTGATGCTCGCCTCTGGAATAAATAGACAAAGCACCCGCATCTGATAATAGGTCTGAATTACACTGCAATCCAAGATTACTGTACCATATTAGTACAGATAGGAGATGGTACCTGAACTGATTATCTGAAGCAAATCGACAGCAAGTACTCAGTAGTGTCCATTTAATATTTGATTGATTAATTATTGCACTATTTATAGGTTGATCGATTGGCGCTATATTGCAGTTATAAGAGCATATTCGCGATGGCGACTGTTGAATGATAGCTACAAATGACCTGCAATAACTTATCGCAAATCGATAGCAAGCACCTAAGCGGGGCAGCAAACACAGCTTTCCTAGAATACAAATTTATTTATAAAATGCAGCAAATCTGTACATAAATTCCAAGTAGTCGATATAGTAAAAATAAGATTCGCTCATCCAAAATAGAGATAAGCTGGTTTCCTTTTCAATGGACTGCAACGCTTTTGAAAATCCTACATTTGGCCTGATGATTGGCCGCAACTAAATTAAATCAAAAATACCTTGTACGTATGATTCCATGCGTCGTACAAAGACATCTCCTTGTACTTCATCAAGTATGCCAAGACTATTGTTGAGGATCTGCTAACTCCAGCATGGCCTACCATTAGCAACACTTACAATGAACTAAAACATTGATATTTTGCTTTCGGCATTCCTCAATGATTCTAGTGGTTTCCTCAAAAAGGTCTATAATAGGGGTTTGTGGTGTATCTGGGACTGGGAAATCATGGAACATTATTTCATCCGAGGACCGTGCATCCGATTGAAATCCCCATCCTAATCTAACCACTCGCTTGATATTGTGCTTCAACAATTGCTCTCTTGTGCATCCAAAATACGAAGATAGATAAAGAAAATCCAAAATCTGGGTTGGGGCATCTCCTTCTAACCCAAACCATACTTTGTCTACAAGCTCCTTCTGGTATTTTCGTATGTATTCTATTGGCTTGTTGCCTGGTATCCCTCCTAATGTCCCCAAGGATAAATGATCTACCTGGTGGTTGAACGGCTCCTCACTAAATGAACACAACAATGGATACTAGATTAGCAATATTTACTAATTTGACAAATTCTTCAATCCCTCCCTCCAAATAATGGCAAGATAGGCATTTGCCCTCTTCCGCAATGCGTTCTGCGACAATATGTGCATTTTCGTTCCCAGTCTCATCATATACGATAACATGGTTGTTGATCCGTTGTTCAAAGAACGTATTCTGTATACTGAACTGACTATCTGGGTTTGTAACTCCATTTCCTGCAAATTGTTCTTTCCAGTTTGATAGATAAAGGTAATGTCTAGAACCAGGTATAGATCCATTAGGATTCTTGCATGCGTCAATAATCAAGGTATTAAGATAGTTATGGGATAGCAGGTCAACCAGATATTCTGCTGTACAGCTTCCCATCGTTCAAAGAAAAAAAAATTGTGACCGTCCGATAGTCCCCTCTGATTGATGGGACATATTTGATCTCGTCTGATGACTAAGCAACTGCCCTCAGCTTCACTTCAACCGGTTGATCTAAACTACAGCCATTCGCAAGAGGATTTTCAAGTCTATAAACAGCAAGATTATATTATCAGAATCATTAGATTAAAATCCATAGGTTTTCCAGAGAGACGACAGATATGTTTCTTCCTTTTGAAACCCTTTGGAATACTTGTCTACAATCTCCTCTACCACGTCTATTTTAGCTCCAGTGACTTTCTCCACTGCTTTACCATTTTGAAAGAAAATAAAAGTTGGATATCCATATACAGTAACTCCAGTAGTCAATGGTAACTCTATTGCTTTGAGAAACACAATGTTCTTGTAATTTAGTGAAAGACTCTCGTACAATGGAGCAATGACTTTGCAAGGGCCGCACCATTCTGCGCTTATTTCCAGGATTACCAGCGGGCTGTTTACAAGAATCTGATCCAACTCTTCTTGACTAGAGATTTCAAGCATTTCCAAAGTTTGTTTTTCAAAAAAAATATTTCTAAAATCAAGTATATTTATTGGGATTATAGACTTTTTTTTCCTTCTTTATCGCTTCCTTTTCCATTTTCATATAGTACTTTCGAGTCTCTTGTAACTGCTTTCCAAACTCTTGGCGCTTCAGTTCTTCAACATGGCCAACTCTGTAAAACGTCCGCAAGTCTTTTTCCAGCTCCTTTCGAGTCTTTTTCAATGGAGTGTGTATCTGGTTAGATATATATTGTTGATGAATATGATATTTTTCATTCGGATACACTTGGTAATTTCTATCTGCTGGCAACTGATTTAATTGTAAATCTTCAGATGACAAAGACTTGGTCAGCCCAATCTCATTTTCTGCAGAATCTCGCTCTTTTTCTATTAGTGTTTTTATCGCATCTTGTTTCTGCTTTACAATATTTGAAACTCGCGTAATTGTTTTAGATACAATTTCAGAGTGTGTTTTCTGTCTTTCTAGTCTAGCTAATGCCTGTTTCTGTCTCTCTTGCTTTGCTGCTTCTATCGGATCGTATTCTTCTTCTTTTATCGGTTCAGATCCAAAGTCTATCCACCACGACAGCGATGGTTTTATTGCTGGTTTGTGTCTAACTATTTTGTATTTCGGAAGCGGTCCATTGCAATTTAGATTTATTCCTTTGCAATTTGGTTCTATCGATATTTCCATCAATTCGTAATAGCAAAAAGGCAAAAATTCTTGAAAAAACTCACATCAAATATTTATTTAAAGGTCAGCGGCAGTTTCAATCAATCTATTGTTAACAATTATATACTTTGGGGACTTGTAAGTTTTTCCTTTTACCGCTTCCAACCCTTCACCAGCAAAAGAGACCAATGGACTAATTTCAAATACAGGTGCAGAGCCATCCTCTGAAACAACCTTACCACCAGCAGCCTCAACAAATCTTACATGTTGTGCCATAATATCTGCTCTTGAGGTGTCTGGAGAGTCTCCATCATTTGATCCTGGAGCGTTTTTAAGAGGTGAAAATTCATCTTTCCTTGCGCACTCCAAAACCGCAAACCTTTCAGTGAAAGGGAACACATCAAAGATGAATAATTCGAGCTTAATACCGTTTGATGATTCTGGCTTGATTTCTACACCTTCAGCGTTGATGTGCTTGATCTTCTTCTTGGCAATGTGATATTCGAGCAAGTGTTCAAACTTTTCAATTTTTTTCAAGAATTCAGTAGTATAAAAGTGGTTGGCAATATTTGCTGCATTGTAGATAAGAGCGCCTGAAGCATCCCTGGATCTTGACATTTCAGGATCGATTTCAGAATATTCTACGACGCTTGGTTTGCCATCTCGAAGACAGATTACACCGACAGCTTCATCTGGATTCTAGCATTAAAATGAATTAACCTTCTTTGGAATAGACTTAGCACCACAGTCTGCATTCTTGGCAACACAGTACCCAATAAATACTGGATCAGGAACCTTAACCAAGCAGTTATCCACGCAATATGCGTGGATATAAGGAATATTACGCTTTTCAAGGTCAGCGATTACTCCTTCAGACTTCAACGCCGCGTAAATACCACCATTTCCATCAGGTGAAAATGCTGGAGATTCTTTGGATTCCAAAAAGATCTTTCCTTCAAAAGTAAAAGCTGGCAACACTCCTTGGTTGAAGAAAAAGACATTGCTCTTGTCTAACCCAAAGTAGTTTTTGGAAATAAAGAATGCTTCGGTAGCGGCTCTGGTTGGCCCAGAAGTCATTACATACCATGGGATCACAACCTTCTCGGCAGTCAATTTTTGTGCAAGCTATATTAGAAAGAGTTACTTGTTGAACTTTGAGAATGCGCTCCCCTTGTAATTGGAATAATGACTTTCCGGACGGCAATTGAATATTGTAGCAACCTTTTGGATCGGACGATCCTAATCTAGTTCCTTGGCCACCTAGATTAATACTAGTTACCAGCAAGTAAAATCACAGCGACTTTGTTTTGAGCAATCAAGGACAGCCCCTTGTCATACCAAGATTTAGTTTTTTGCGCATCATAGAGAGTAGAATCGAATGCATCCTTTGGTAATGGCGATACGTTTTTGCTGGTTGGTTTAGCTGAAGTTGCGGTTTTAAAAATTTGATTTATACGAGCGAGATTCAAATCTTTTACATTGTTGATCAGCGCTTGCTTCTTTTCAGTGTCTAGGGAATCATAAAAGTCGAGTAGATGGCCTTGACCGTGTTCAGAAAGTTTTTGCTTGACCTGTTCGAAAGATGACATTTGCAAAGTTCAAAATCTGAGGCTTGTAGATCTTAATGTGCCGCAAGCAGGCGCAGAGGAGCAATATTCATAAGGTGATGAATAGCAGCCATAGTTGCTAATTCGATACAAAAAATCTGTTAATTTATTGAGCAAAGAAAAAGGTGAGGAAGGACAAGATCAGCACCCAAGTTTCGGAAAGAACAGAGGAAGAAGCCCCACTTTTTGAAGTAGTTGCCGCCCCTCCTGAACCTGTATTGTTTGCAGCAGGGACGTTGCTAACAGAGGAGCTTACTCCGTTAGTAGCAGCCAAAGCATTGAATAATTCAAGCGCGTTGGTTTGAATATGAACATCAGCAGCGATCTGAGGACCTGCCCAATTTTGTGCATTGCAGTTCCATTGGTCGTCGCAGTACTGAGCAAGGGACTGTGCACTCTTTTGTAATGCAGTTTTGATTTGAGCTTTAACATCTGCGTTTTGTGAGTACATGTACACGTATTGAAGACCTCTAACATGTAGTCCCTTTGGGGATACAACATAAACAACGCAATTTGGCTCACACAAATCAGTGACTACTCCATTCTTTGCAAAGGTTTGGAGAGACTTCAAGACAATGTTTTCAGCGGTTTTCATTACATCTTGGTTTCCTGAAGCTTTGTAGAGCCAGGCTAATGCACCGGCTAAAAATCCAGCATTGTAGGACAATTGCAAGCTGGACAATGCACAGGTGCTATCAGCCAACAACCCGTCATATACAGCAAAGTCGGATCCAATAATCTTTGATGACATCATCCAGTTGTAAATCTTCATCGAATTGTCAATGTAAGTTTGATTTTTGGTCAACAAGTACAGCCTAGCGCCAATGTTGATTGCCTGAGAGTTAGTAATGGCAGATTTATAAAACTTTTTTTGTACATTTTGATCTAAACGACTATGATTAATCAAGATTTACTTTCTATTCCAGAAAATACCACCTCCACAGGTATTGTCCCATTGAGCCCAAACATCATCGTATGTGCTAGAGGTAAAAAGTAAATTACCTTTGAGCCAATGCTTCATACGAAATACCTCCAGGGATATTTGTGTTTGCACCAAATAATTCAGCCCCGGTTGTGGTAGCTAATCCCCACCATTGAATGTCATCATTCTAAAATTAATCAACGGTGTACCCATCTTCCAATTAATCCTTGAATTTCCTTGTCAATTCCCAAGAAAGAGCCTACTGAACCATAGGAAGCAGCTTGCAAACCTTTGTTGACGTTTTGACTGTACTGTCCATCCCCTGAGACTCTGGCGTATTCGAAAACTGCACCCCAGCAAATACCTCCTTCATACCATTCATATCCCGCCGTAGTAGTGCCGGCGTTTAGAGGCATAAGGGTACCATCAGCAGTGTTTGGTGGATTGTAGTAAGAAAACAATCTCTTGGCGATAGCTTGTTGAGCTTGACTAACAGCAGATGCACTCGTAACATCAATTGATGCTGCTTGCACTAGATTGAATACGATGAATTGATACATTTGTAAAAAAGAAATCTCGACCGCAACCTCTTTTATAGGTGTGGCAATTAATTGATTGATATAAAATATAATCACTCGTGTGCACAATGTCAACAAAGAATTTGCCAACGCATAGTATTGCGAGTAATGAAATTCTTACCGCGTGTATTATAGTAATTGCAATTCTATTATGGAATAATCTTTATTTCAATTTTTGAGGCGAAGCGTTGTTTGCTGAGCCCTACACAACTGAATAACCTGAGAGTTTTTTGTTTGTAAACAAGAGGATTCTTTGTTCGCAAGCTCAAACTAACCATTAGCATCTCATCAAGATCTATCGAGATTTAGTTAGAGCGCTTTTGGCACGAGGCATTTGGTTTTACGAGCAGTCACCACTAGCATGGAAACCGACGTTTAAATAGGGCAGATTGTATATAATTCTGTTGCTATTTTTATTATTTCTACTTTTACCGAAACGGATTTAGCTTTTTAGACAGTCACACTGTTTCGTAAGTATTACTTCAGTGGCGAGAGTATGTTTCATCAATCCAACAGAGCAAGCATACTGGCAAAATCTAAACAGAAATTGGTACCGACAGAAATACGCTTCAAACTTGCGCAATAGCAGCTGTATATTACCATTCAACTCTATTTCTTGAGCATTTTTGATGATGACATGACAAAGCCCAGTTACTGAAACACGAAGCCTCGCTTAAGCCAAGTTATAAATGCAACAGTTTAATTTTTAATCTTTGCAATGTTTAAAGTATTATTAATTTCAATTGTACATTCAGCAGTTACTGTAGATTTCAACTCTCCTGGTAATTTAATTTAATCTTCAGACAGTATAAAATCAGCAACTTCCTCAATTGCAAAACAGTTGATGAGTTATTATAGACCTTACCCTGCAAACCCTCCTAATGCGAGAGAAGGGCACATTATTGAAAGCACCAATCATGATGAAACTGGATTCCAATGGTATGAAGGTGGGATTATGTGGGGTGCAATGATGGAATACATGAGAGCAACTGGTGATAATCAGTACACCACCACTGTCGTCAATGGTTTAACACTTGGCTCTTCCGGAAAGATTGGATCATTTCTAGGCGCAAACAAGGTCATTAACGGTCTTGCAGGCAGATGGAACGACGATATTATGTGGTGGGGCCTTGGTGCAGTCACTGGTCCAGAGTTATTTGGAAATCCAACTGCAATGATGCCTGGAGGAGTTAGTTATCTAGCTCTCATTCAAAGTACTTACGATGATGTCTGGGCTCAATGGGATGATAGCTGTGGCGGAGGTATCTTTTGGAACCGCAACCGACAAGATCCAAACAAATCAAGAAAGTTTCTAAAGTCAACAATTACCAATGCACAACATATTAATATTGGTGCTAGATTGTATTTGATGACTGGCAACAAAACCTACATTGACAATGCTGTCAAAACTTACAACTGGTTGAAGGGTGGGATCATAAGCCCAGATTTTAGGATCTATGATGGCGTCATGTCCGATTCCACTTGTGCAAACAGTATGACTGACGACAAGTACTTTTCAGACTCTTACAACCCAGGTACTTTGGCCGGTGCGCTCGCGTGGTTATATAAAGCAACTGGAGATCAACAATATATGACCGCTGCTGAAAATATCGCAAAAAAAGCAATTTCTTTGTATAGCAATAACGGCGTCATCCAAGATAGATGCGAAACTTCCGCCAATGGATGTGGCAGAGATCAAGTGTCGCCAAAAGGAACTTTTATTAGAGGTTTGACTTATGTATTCATGTTCACCTCCAACTCTGATATGAAAACGCTTATTCAAACTACATTGCAAAATTCAGCAAAAGCATTGATCCCAATGTGCGATAATAACTGGAACGCATATAGTGATTATTGGTCTACAGGAAAATCCGTTCCAAATCAAAGCGTTCATTTACAAATGAACGCGCTAGAGTTGTTCAATGCCTTGACTTTAGTGTCAAACAATGGACAAACAGCAAAACTGCAACAACCTGTCAGTGCACCTCAGACACAACCACAGGCGCAACCTGCACCTGGGCCAGTTGACTCTAGTGCCACTTCCAGCAAAATCATTGCTGCATTTGCAACGGCAGTTCTCATGTTGCTCTAAGCCGTTGTAATAAAGACGTGATCAATAATTTACTGTTTATCGCTGTTGTAATACACCGGACTTTAACTCTGTAGTTTAGTCTTCAATAATCAAGTCGGCACCTTGTGATTCAGATTATTAAATTAATATTGTTTTCCGCGAGTTCCGTCAAGTTTAATATTGACACAATCGTGAGATGCGTCCAAGTTATTCATGTTTCTTGGTATACCGCATACTGAGATTACGAGTTATTATTTGGATCGCGGGCTGGCCGCATCGTCAGCTTTTAAATTTCTTTGCAAAGTTTGTGTTGTTAATACCCCCCATTTCTGGGTGTTTGGTGCCATCATGCTTTTTTTATCTCGTCAAATCTGCTTCAAAACCAGTCTAAATAAATGTCCTATTTGTCCACCATCACGGATATATTACGTCGGCTATAGTGTTATAATCCTCCACTTGTCAAATAAGAGAACAATGGGTTATTTGTTTAGACAAGGGTGTTCCTCCATTGTGGCTGCGCGAAGTTGATTGGTTGAAATGCACCAATTTGCGCCACTTTGGATCGTGTATAAAGACGCCAAAATCGCTTTTTCAATCTGCAAAAGTCCTCATCTCTAAAATGTCTGACGATGTCTCTGCTGTAAGATTCGATTTAACATTAGCTCGTAATTGATAACGGTTCCGGTATGTGTAAAGCCGGTTTTGCTGGTGATGATGCTCCAAGAGCTGTAATTTTTAATCTGACGATAGGTATTCCCATCTATTGTTGGTCGTCCTCGTCATCAAGGTGTTATGGTTGGTATGGGTCAAAAAGACTCTTATGTCGGTGACGAAGCTCAATCCAAGAGAGGTATTCTCACCCTCAAATACCCAATCGAACACGGTATTGTTACCAACTGGGATGATATGGAAAAGATCTGGTAATTAACAACCTAATTTTAGGCACCACACCTTCTACAACGAACTTCGTGTTGCTCCAGAAGAACATCCTGTTCTTTTGACTGAAGCTCCATTGAACCCAAAATCCAACAGAGAGAAAATGACTCAAATCATGTTCGAAACCTTCAACTCACCAGCTTTCTATGTTGCTATCCAGGCCGTACTGTCCCTTTATGCTTCTGGACGTACCACTGGTATCGTACTTGACTCTGGTGATGGTGTTTCCCACACTGTACCTATCTACGAAGGTTATGCTGTAAGTTTATAATTTGACATCTAGTTGCCTCATGCCATTAACCGTCTTGATTTGGCTGGACGCGACTTGACTGATCACTTAACCAAGATCCTCACTGAACGTGGTTACACTTACACTACTACCGCAGAACGTGAAATTGTCCGTGATATCAAGGAAAAACTTTGCTATGTCGCTTTAGACTTTGAACAAGAAATGCAAACCGCTGCTCAATCATCATCACTTGAAAAATCCTACGAACTTCCTGATGGTCAAGTTATTACCATCGGAAATGAACGTTTCCGTGCTCCAGAAGCTCTTTTCCAACCATCCATGCTTGGTATGGAAGCAGCTGGTATCCACGAAACCACTTATACTTCTATCATGAAATGTGATGTTGATATTCGTAAAGATTTGTACGGAAACATCGTCCTTTCTGGTGGTACTACTATGTACCCAGGTATTGCTGACAGAATGCAACGTGAAATTACTGCTCTTGCTCCATCCAGTATGAAGATTAAGATTGTCGCTCCACCAGAAAGAAAATACTCTGTCTGGATTGGTGGTTCTATTTTGGCTTCCCTCTCCACTTTCCAACAAATGTGGATCTCAAAACAAGAATACGACGAATCTGGTCCATCCATTGTTCACCGCAAATGCTTCTAAGTCTATTTTGTTTTGCTTGGTCAATAAATCTCTTTCTTTGATAATTATGTAATTAATTTTATATTTCAGTATTTTCGCTAGTTTTTTCCGACATGAGCAAACGCGTAGATATTGCTACAGCACCAATTAATCTTCAAGGCAGCTTTGGGCGGAATAGGAACGACAGGGATGACTTCTTTTCTAGAACAGCACCTGCGGTGTTGAAATCTGAACCAAATAGATTTTTTGCGCCAGCAATTTCACCTGCAACTCAAAAACAAAACCACCGCTTAGCAAACCTGATTAAACTATTACAAAAAACTAATACGAACGACAGGCTTCCTAAAATAGACGGAAGCGATGAAAATGAATTCAGTCGTGATTCAATGGCAGTTGTCTTTGACAAAAACTGGTCGGAATTAATGAAGATGATTGGTAATAATTAGGTAACTCTTAGATTATGCTAAGTTACTCAACGAAAATGATAGCGGCCTAGATTTCATGCCAAATGCTGACGACTATGGCGATATTCATCAAAAACGAATCCATGTGGGTGTAAAAAAGCACATTGCAAATGCAGCAGGGCCACAATCAAACGCAAACGGTAATCAAACTGGTCAAAAGCAGATTGTGGGTCGTAAGCCAGTACGCGCAATAATGAATGACCTTTCAAAGCGAATACAAATGTTGAAAACAAATCCCGTTCAGTGGGAAATATTGCAACAGAAAGTTGGTAAGTTATTTTTAAACATTGTCGGTTATACGAGACAGACTAGGTCTGCTGGGGACCATATACACTTGAATAAAAGAATGGCATGGGAGCCAAACTTGAAGAAGAATCAAATCGAAATCCAAGTAAATGTTTTTGAATATAGAAAATCAAACATCAAGAGCGACTACAGTATGTGTTGAAACGAAAACAGAAACTGGACAAAATGGATCTTGCCAGACACATCTACAACATGGAGCAAAAGGAAGCAAGATTGGTAGGTTTCCATCTGAACTAGGCTCGAAATTTAGCCATTGAAAAGGATTTTGCAGGATCTACTCAAATAATCCAAGCCAGATGGTTCGTAGTAATATTTTTGGCTGCTAGGATTTCAATGATTGAAAAACACCTTATCGTAAATGATGGATTTACTTAGACTACGCATGAAAACAGAATGTTAAATTTGAGAAGAAACAGAGCAGCAGTTGATATTCAACGATGGTATCGCAATTTCTTGTATGCCAAAGTTCAAGAGATGAAGAGGAAAGCCCTCATCGTCATTGGCAAGGCATTCAGAGTGTTTTATGTGAAATGGAAGAATGCAAGGTTAAAATTAGCCTCTGATACCATCCAATCTTTCTTTCAAGAAGTGTATGATGTATCAAAGTTGATGAAAATTGTAAAAAAGTATCGGTTTTCAGGTCTTTATCCGTTAATCTAGTCATCAAGGCCCAGCGATACTGCAAAACCTTTTTAAAGATTCGAGAATGCCGAATAGTAGCAATTTCAAAGCACTGGGAAAATATGGAAGGAGTATGGTGGTCTCAAAGGGGAAAGGGAGGAAAAGGTAGTATTCCAGACCTTGAAGATAAAAAACCAAAGTCAAAAAAGAAAAAGAAGAAGGATGATGATAAAATATCTTTGAGGATCGCAGAGTACAATATTACTAACTGAAAGAAATATTAAACACAGAATCATCTTGGAGAATTTAGTGGAACGGAGAAAAGTATATGTAAAGGCATGGATTGAAAAATTAAAAGAAAATGCAGAGGCAAAGGTAAGTTGATTGTAATTCAAGTTGCTGGTCACTTCAAACAAGTCCAAAAATGTACTGATATTCAAAGTAAGTTAGAACCTAACTCAGCTTCTTCCCCCAAACCAGCAGTTGTTCGAAATGATGGAAAAAGCGTATATTGAATCACGATTTAAATAACAACCATAATTTATTTAAGTAATTCTGGTTTGCCTTTGTTATTTGTTTGTTGCAATTTAATCGTTGATTTACTTATATCTACAAGATCGTGTGGGTAAAGTCTGTGGTAAACTCTCAATCCTGCCATGATACCAGGATTCCCCGACTTGATTCCCGGATACCATTTCCGCTTTGGTTTGGAACAAAATGTTTCTTTTGCATAAATTGTTTGAGAGAATTTTGACCGTATAGGAACACTAGAGCTTAATGTTGGTTCAGCAACTCTTGATAGAGGACGAGCCCTTATCTCCTCCTCTTTATCAGATCCTCTTGAAGTTTTTTTGAATTTATTCGCAAACACTCTAATATTTCCATTTCCCATTTCCATCCCCACATCCCAAGGTGCGAGTGGGTGAATATATGTGTTTGGCTGTCCCAGCTCCCAAAACTCCATCTGCCCCAAAATTCCAATAAACTCACCAGAAATCTAAATTAGTTTCAAATACCAAAAATAGTCTTACTGTACAATCCACTGACGCTGTCATGATCATATTTTGAGATTCGATATACTCTATACTGTTTATTGCTGAAATATGAGCTCTGAATGTGCCTAAAAGTGGAAATTTGCTTTCTGACAGCTCTTTTGAATAGGTAAAGCCGTATTCCTTAATATCAAATACGCAAACCCATCCGCTAGCATCTCCCGTAATAAGAATAGAATTTGTAGAATTGGTTTCGATAACGTAAATCCCCTCTTTTCTGCCCATGGAACAGTCAACTTCCAATTGCAACTCTCCACTATCTATATTCCAAAATCTTATCAGACCGTCACCTCCACAAGTTACTAAATTTGCAGCCCCAACTGTGTTTACTCTATCTTTTAAAAAGAGGACTATTTTCAGTTTCGATTTACCTTTGTCGATCGTTGTCTTTTGGATAGAAAAACTGTTTGTAATATCTATATCTTCGTATATTTTAAATTTCTGAATTATGTGTCCAGAATTCAAATTAGTTACAAATATTTCCCCATTATATGATGAACTTGCCAAAAAGCATGGGTCGCAGAAAGCAATTGAAACTATATCGTCTGTATGCCATTGTGATTTTGAATTTGAAGGATGCGGCCATGTGTAAGTTGGGTATAGGGTTGGTGCGTTCGGATCATCAGCAAACATGTTGATCTTTCTTTCCCAACCAGTTGCAATTATGTAAGTGATGTCCTTGATACTTATATACTGCCTATTAGAGAGTAAATACTGCGAGGCTGGTGACTTCAGAGTTATCGCCTTTAATCAATTCTTGTAGTAACTCGCCGTTATTGTAATTCCACATTCTGATTGTTCCATTTCTTCCGCCAGTTATAAGTCTTCGGCCACAATCATCGATTAGCATAGTCGTAATTTCACTGCCATCGTGAGTGTTTCCAAATTGAAATGTTTTTTGTCCAGAAAAGATATCCCACACATTGACTATTCCGCCATCACATCTGATTTAGCAAATATTACCCCGTAATGATTTGCTGAAATATTGGATTGAAAATTACCCCTCTGACTGGAAAATCGTGGCTCTTGGGATGACTTTTGGTAGCATATCGATCATTTATCATATACATGTGAATAGTATTAGAAGCAGTCACGATTTTGCTATCCATCGGATTAAATATCACAGTAGAAAGCTGATCATCTGGCTTTTGCCTGTCACTATTGGATATTGTTTGCAAACATACTTGTTTTCTAATATCCCAAACTTTAACTTGCTTGTCCAGAGACAAAGATATAATTTGTCCGCTGTTATCGTTAACACAAATTTCGGTGATTGGTGAGTTGTGTCCTTTTAAAGTTGCCATGGGGTGTTGAAGTCGATGAGGATTCCAGAGCCGAATCTGCCTATCAGTACCGCCCGTAACTATTGTTACAGGAAATCTGCAGTACGCAAACGAGTTTACCCCTTTATTTACTGGTGATATATGATATTGCCATTTGTGATTGTTATCCAACTCTGCAACCACTAGACTTTCTTTTGGATCTGGGGAACATGAGATGATTGCTTTAATCTCGGGAATATATCGAACTTTCATAGCCCAGTCGTTGTGTGCTTTCCTCTTCCAAACATTTCCCAAATATTTCAGCAACTTTGACCCTTCCTTTTCAATAAAAATCCGTTCAATTTGTCCCTTTTGTCTCACTGCAACTTTCAGCATTTTGTCAACATCGAAAGTGAAAACATTAATGTGGCCAGAATCCGTTCCGTAGATTAACATACTTTTAGGTGAGAGCTGTGAATCCTTCATGATACAGTAATCCAAAGACAATACGTTAATATTTTGCAAATCAAGGCAGAGGCATTTTTCCATTGTGGTTGCTTCTAAAATTAGCAGAGATGTCAACCATAAAAAGTAATTTGATGGTCATCTGTTGCCAAGGCAATTTTCTGGAGGTTTTCCATGTACACCGCATCATGAACCCATCTATATGGGGTACCATCAAAAGCTGGGTCTAAATTGGAATCACTATCCAACTTTTTTTCAACCTGAAGTTGCCTAATAATTAGCAAACTTCGAACCCGACATTTAAGAATGACCTTTGAAGTTTGAAGTTTTCATTCCAATAGCAAATTGTCCCTTCACGACAGCAAGTCATATATCTCTTGTGCGATGCTATATATTGAATTCTAATTATCATTTCCTTGTGTTTTGTATTGATTCTATTATTTCTGTCAGAAGCATCAAATAATTTCATCTCAGCGGCCTCAACCATTTGTTTCTGTCCCTCTGCTCGGAGTAGCATATAGGTGCTAAAGTCGTCCCAATCAATTTGATTGTCTGCATTAATCTAAATTAACCAGTATTGGCATCAATTTTCATAAACATTGCTGTCATTTGTTCTTCAGTAAGTCCTTTGCCTAAAACCGTTGCAAATGCCTCTTTGAATTCCTCCATATTGATCATACCTGTTTGACTATCAGCTGACGCCTCTATTTAAATGTGGAATACCTGAAATATGGATAGCAGCTCTTTAAAGTGCGATAGATTCATGTCTCTGTCCGCTCTGTACGTTGCAGTATCTTTGATAATGTTCACCTTATCAGTATTTGCATGATATTTAATTACTTTTGTTTCCTTTTGGGAACTCTTATTTATATTCAGCAATGATTTTCCAATTTTAGTATTCATTGCTAAATTTTTATCTGACATCACTTCACAAAGTGTGCTATAAAAATTTAAAATATATTACTGTCAAATATTCCCTTTATGAATACATGCTGAACTATTTCGATTCAGCTTTTGGAGCAAATGAATGTAAATAAGATCTATCGAGAGAAGCAACAGCTTATTTAGCACTCGAAAATACCTTTTTCTTTTTGAACTATTGATTTTACAAAATCCTTTTGAGGGAGTTCCTCCTTTGAAATAGGGTTCTTTTGATGATTAGCCTCTGTAGTTTGGGAATGCAATTTCTCAATAATTGAATCGATCAACACACTTTGCTCTTCAGTTAACACTAAAATACTTCTCTCTCTTGGCTTATGTGAAATCACTTTATCTTGATTGTGTTCATGTAATTGAGGTGTTGATCCGCACTTCTTTAACTCTTGCTCTGGTATGGTTTCTGTTTCTCCAGTAGTTTGGAGGGTATTTGACTCTTCATTTAAGACTGATGTGGAAATAGCTTTGTGGAAGCTTTTGCGATCTGATTCTAAAATGTTGTCCACGTCAAAAGATTCACTGCCTGCATAGTTGTGTTTACGCAAGGAAGGTGGAGAAAGTTTCCCTTCGCAAATGGATACTACAAGGTGCTCAGTTGCGCTTTTAATATGGTTTATCCATAATTCTTTCTCATCATGAGATTTGGTAACCAAAACAGTTTTCTGATTTCCCCCTATGATTAAGTTGAATGATGTGCCCCCTGAGAATTAGCTACTGCACCATTACCTTCTTTTCCTTTGCAGTCAGATATTGTGATATTTAGCAATGAAACCAGATCAATTAAGTTCATTTTTTCCGATTTCTTCACTGGCTTGCATATAATTAGGTAGTCAGAAAGTAAGACAATGTATCTAATGGAATGATTGTTGTATATGGTTGATGACTTTGATTTTAAAAGATATCCTTTGTGGATGAGAGCCCTACAGTTCGATGGTGGCAACAAAAACTGTGTTAATGCGTCTTTACATTTCCACCAAACAGTATATCTGCTAATGCTAAGTTTACTGCTTTAATTCGGTCGTCGTTTACTCCCCTCAAACGGTTGATATATGCCAAACTTTCTTGTATTCTTTCGTAACCCAAATTCAAGTCACTATAATCTACATGATTTTCAGGTGTATATTTGAGCATTTCTTTAATTAATAATGGGTATTTGCATATTCTTTGAATTGGTTTCAACAAATAGGATGAAAGATCCATCCCTTTACATTTTATTGTACAAACCTTCATTAGCTACAGTTACCTTTGCAAATTGCAAAAAGCTGGTCTCATTCATTTTTACCCTAATTAATTCCATCGCTGTTGAATGGTTAGAACAGTAGGGTTCATATCGAAGAAAATTCTTATTCTAACGTTACTTGTTCACAATACATTTGAAATGAAAATTTGTCCTATTTTCAAGAGTATCCCTTTTGAAATATTTTTCTGCTTCTCCAATGTATTCAAAAATATCTGTATAAATTTTGCACTAGTACCTGACTAATATTTATAATTTCAATAAGATTTGAAAAGATCATATCTATCTCATCTTGTGATAGTATATCCAATTTCTTGAAATTATTGTAGTAGAGCTAAAGTAAAATATAATTCACGTCTATCACAAAGTTGAGGTCAGAAATATATTCCCTTTCAGTGTTGATTAATTCTGTTATAACTTCCTGTCTTTTGGTTTCTATGGCATCCATTGAGGTTTAGGGTATTGTTTTGTTAAAAATTACAGTAAACAAAATAAATCTTCATCAACTTGTTAATTTAAACAACTTTATTTGTAGGGTGTACATTCTACTAAGCTTCGTATATAATCTGTAACTCATTTAGAGTGTCTTTGATCAAGTTACCCAAATCACCACCAGCGCTTAGTTCAGTTAATATCATATAAGCATTTTCAAATTCTTGTTTACACTTCTGACTTTTCAATAATCTGCTTAATAATGTGGTTACCTGTCTTCGAAATTAAAATCCAAAGACTGCCGTCCTTGAGCAATGTCTAATGTAGCTATGATAATCTCCGTAAAAGATTTGGAAAGTAGCTGCAGAGTATTGCAGGACAGTTTGATATATCTATGTTAGCAGTAGTGATTACTCTTCATACATTTCAAAAAGCATTTCACATAACAACGGAATAATCAGTGAACATATTTCCAGATTTAGTAGCTTGGGTTTGCAATTTAGAATACGAATGATATCAGCAGCCACACTGGTTTCACGTATTTCAAGTAGTTGACTTATAGATCCACGAATATCATCCTCGCTCCATACATTCCTAATACTACGTATGTGCTGCAAACGAGAGGTCAAAATATTGAGCACAGATGTGTGTCGGAAATTCATACTATCTAGCGCATCGTCAATGCTGTTAATAGGAATACTGGAACTAATCAACATCGGCTGGGAAGGTTTTCCTGGAACCTGTGGTCACTGTCATATTGTACCTGTTTAATAAAACTTTGTAGGTCAAGATTCAATGGTTTCGAACCATCTGGGCTGGGAATATATTTGAATTTCTTTGATACTTTTGGAAGATTTGGCGGAATATCTGATATTGGATGACTTTCCAACCCCAGCTTTTTAGTTTCATCCGTTATTTTTTCAATTTGTTGTGAAACTGGCTCTGGTGTTGTTTGATCAAAGTATTCCTCATTTGTTTGACTGGTACTTGTATTTTCCGATATTTTAAATCCCCAAACATCAATGAAGGATCCATTAATAGTACAGGCGATGGCTTTATCCGAATCCGGTAATACCTTAATATCTTTAACGTTTGACCACTTGACAGGAACTTCATTAACTAAAGTGATCGGCTCCCAAGTCAATATCTTTTTTAATATACGGTTACCTGAAGCGCATCCTGAGCGCCAGCAAGTAAATTTTGTCCATCAGGAGTAAATATAATTTGCTCAGAGTATGATTCCTTATATGATGAAATCAATTCAAAGTTTTGCAAGTCATACACTCTTAGGTATCCGTCCATAGAACATGAAGCAATTATAAATTCCGTAGGGTTGAACGAAAGTGAATGTATAGGGCCATCGGCATCACTAATTGTATGTAATAATTTTCCAGCAGTCATGTCCCATATCTTGGTTAAGTAACGAATACCTTGACAGTACCATCCTCACTCCCGGAAGCTATCCATCTTCCATCTGGCGTAATTTTTAAAGAATTGATTCCAAGATCATGACCGTGATAAGTTTGAATACATCCCTTCCGACGAACATCCCATATTTTAATTGAAAGATCTGAGGATCCGGATGCAAAAAACTCTCCAAAAGGATGGAATTCTACACTTTTGATGTTAGATCTATGTCCAGATAATGTCCTAATTACTTTTGCCTGCTCCAAATCCCACAGCTTGAGACTTCCACCAGCAGAACCGGCAACAACAAGCTCTTCTGGCCAATCTAACGCTACAGAGTCTACTTGAGTTACATGTCCAGTGAGACTCTCCGATTAATAATAGTTACCAGAATACTTTTTTGCTTTCCAATCGCCCAAAGATTTACATTCCGATCCTGTCCTCCTGTTGCCATAACTCTCCCAGATTTCGGCCCAATCTTGGCGCACGTAGTTTTCATCGAGTGTGCATTGAAGGACACTATTTTTTGAGATTTCCCCATTTACTTCAAAAAAAGAATATCAATGGAAATTAATAAAATCAATTTTATTATAAAAGTGTTGGGACAATCTTTGCGAACCAATTACTGTCCAAATCTTGATTTATATCCGGGAGACTGGCAACCAACTGCGGGGTAAAAATTCCAGCTTTTAGCCGCATATTAATCAGCGCTTTCGTGTATGCAGCGCTGAACTCTGGATGGCCTTGAATTGTAAAGTACTTGTGAGGTTTGTACATGCACTGGATTGGCGATAATTCAGTCGACCCCAGGGCTGTAAACCCTGGAGGAAGTTGAACTACGTGGTCCTTGTGCATCGACTGAATGGCTATTGTATCTTTTGATAGTATTTTTTGTCCTCCTTCATTTAACCTTACAGATATCCACCCTATTTCCCAACCCTTGTCATTAGGCAGGACTACATCAGAAAAAGTCTACCTTTTCCTCCCAGTGCTTCTGCAATAATCTGATGACCAAAGCAGACACCAAAGAATTTGATTGGGGTTTTGTCATATAATCGGACAAACTCTTTTAACTTTGTAATCCAAGGGATATCCTCATAGCATGAATACCGAGACCCTGTAATAATAAAGAGATCGTAGTCTGCAGCATTTGTTGGATATATTTCCTTTGTAACATTGTAGGCATCCAATTCACCAAACAAATCTGAAAACATTTGAACTATCATTAGACTAACAAACCATAATCACCATGTTCACCTATCAATTCCTCAGCTGGCCGATCCTATAGTTAATCAATCCATACGCAAACTAACAACGCAACTTTCATTTCAAATTTAAATGGAAAAAATGTGGCTTTTCCTAATGTGAATTGCTACTAAACCCAGTATCAAAGACTGGTGACTACAAGGACTTTTTTATTTGCTTGAACCGTAGAGATCAAACCAATTTGCCATTAAACGCGCATCGTTCATGTGGACTTTTGCTAGCTGTTGAACAAATGAATTTCTCTCAGCAACTACGCTACATTAACAAGACTTACGAAGGTGGCAGTTGTTCTGTTAACGAGATCTCACAGATACTCGATACCTCAAACAACTTCATATTGGCAAAGTACCTTTTCGGATGTACCAAATTCAGATAATTGGTAAAAGTAAACTTTAGCACGTACAGCATACTTATGTAATCTACAACAGAATTTCTACTTTAACTTCGAATTACTTTGCCAAGCATATATCCTTAGGGAGTACCATCATTAAATCTCCAAAAAATGAGTCAAAGTAAGACTGGTCAATTTTCCCAATCACGTTTTCTACAATAACCGATGGCCTAATAGATAATGGACAATACTGAAGCGGCTTCAATATCTCTATGCAATTATCAATGAATCTAGTTGAGCAAGTAACTTGATTAGTTAAATATACTTGATAATCTTGTGAATCGCAGATTGACAGGCTCTTTTGGCTTCCCATGCAATTTCTCAATCATTTCAATATGCTCCAGTATTTGGTATTGAATTCCAGTCTGGAAAAAACAACCGATGCAGTATAGTAGTTCCGTGTTTTGGATTTTCAAGTAACATTGAAGAAGCCTATCCAGAGAATCCACCTGGTTGGATTGCTTCCAATTTGAAAATTCAATCCATATCAAGTAAGCGAGTACACAGTCAGATGAGATTCTCAAATTTAAATCTATTTCCAGAATCTACGTTATGGCATATTACTTTTATATACTCTTCAATTTCTTCTATATCTGATAATTTAATGTAATTTGCAACTAAATATTCGACACTGGCTGTTTCTTTCTAATATTAGATGAATCGAACCTGGAGAAAATCACTAATTCGAATTTTGCATTTGCAATTAAAGTGCAAATATAAGGAAATGCAGGATTTGGCTTGGTTAAAGCAGCTGATTGCCAAATCTGAGTAATCTGAATCAATTTTTGTACAAGCCAGGGCAATCCAAGATGCCACAAGTGGATCATTCATTTTTGCAATTTTATCACACAAGATCAATACTCCTTGACTGTTGTTTGACAAATAACATCTCAAAAGCAAAAGAAAATTGTTTCTAATCTTGGTTTGAATATTATCACAGCCCACGGATTCTGTTAGATATTGAATTGCTAATTCGACAATTTGAAATGTGTCTACATGCATCTCGTCTATAAGCATTGAAATGCTTGATGGGCTGAATTTTCCCAGTAAAAACCGGGCAAATTCATCCTTCACTTGTTTCGGTGTCTCTACTGCAATTGTAAAATATTCTGTATCCAAGTGAGCAGAAGTGTCCTGAAGTTTCCATTTTATATCAAAACAACTAATAAAAGAAAAATACCCAAATAAGACGCTTGTATCACTGCTTTTTGGGTCTGTCTCTGGCAATTCGGATATCCAGTCAGGATATGCACCTCCATCTTTCGAACTCGATTCAATATTTTGATATACTTTCAAAAAATGTTGATATTTTAGGAATTCGACATCCTCTAGAGCGAGTCCATCAAGATTAAAGGATGGAGAATATACTACGAAATTATTTGAGAGTTTGTTCAAAATGGTTTGAAAAGAATGGAGAGGGAATGAATCAGAAAATAGCTCCAAAGCCTAATTTACATAGAATTACCTTCAACTTTGATTTTTTTAATTGCAAATCTTCAAGGTATTGGACAATATCGAGGGTGGTCTGATCAGCATCCTGCTCAGCAATGCTTGCAATCAAAATTTTCAGTGTTTTAAAGACGTTAGGATGTTTCCTACAATCAAGATAAATTACAACTCTGCAGTAACAGCAATACTTTTGATATCTCCAGTTGGGGAGAGTAGGAAGCACTGTGCATTGAATCTATCACCCTCCCCTCTCCAATGCATACCGCCAATCATTGAATACGGAGTTTGAATCAATTTCATCCCTTTTCCAACATTTAATGCTGCTACCCGTGAATCAATTGGCACAGAATGTAGTTCGAGTATACCAGTATTCCCGTAAATTGCAAGTAGATTACTAACTATGGTTGGGTCATTATCATGAGCCACTTGAATCCAGCCTAGTTGCGCATCCCTAATACCTTTCCAAATATGGACGATTGAAGAATCCGAGATATCAAGCAAAAGCACTCTCCCTAAATTATCCGATATTGCACAATAGCGATAGCTTGGATCTACGGATATACGAACAGCACTTCTATTTCCATCCTCAATTATAACTTGGCTGTTCAGTTGGGTTGGTTTGAAATTTGTCGTTTGGCTAGTTTCCGTCGCACCCATGTTCAATAATGACTTTGCGTATGATAGAACCGCGCTATCATTAATTCCAAATACGTTGAAACCTCAGAAGATTTGTTTGCGACAAGTCCTGTTAAAGTGTATTTTGGTGACGTCTCTGTGCAAACATACATCCCAACAAATGGATATCCAATTCCAACAAATCTTGCCGTGATATTTGGCTGATTAATTACTTTTCCTGATACGATATCATAATCCAAATCAAAAATATTAGACTCAACGGTTGGTCCAACACTAACTACGTTCATAATTGTTTCCTGGCCATATAGCAAATATTTCTTAAATATTAGAGGAACTGGATCAAATGTAAATAATTCTAGATTAGCTTGCTCAACCTTCAGCAGTATTCATCTTGAAAGTCATCCAGATAGACGCCGCATCAACACAAATCACTAGATGGTCTATGTGAATACCCATGTACCATGATAATATATAATCAACTCCTCTATATCGCTTTCTCCCAGCATAGGTTTAAACGCAATTGATGTAATCGCAGATTGCCTGAAGCTTTGGGAAATAACAACTTCACCCTTTTCGTTAAACACTTTGAAATTGCCATTAGAATAACCCGTAATGAGACAATAAATGAGGCTTCATTAACTCTAACAGTACTTTTCTTTGTTATTCGGCATGTACAGCGCAGAAGACAGGATGCATGTTATCGTCTCTTTTTCAGCAGCAATCCCCTCTCCAGTCAGTTCATACCGATCATTATTCTTTAAATAAATTGAAAACTGATATGCGGTTGCACATGCTAGATGATTGCCACGCACGCCTATTGAAACGAAAGGATAGTTGAAGCTTTGCAACAGAAAATCGCCAGATTCCACACTGGCTTCTGACCCTGTTTTCATTTCCTTTTCCCAACTATCTTTGATCTCAATCTCCGGTACATGTACGTTTTTCTTTGGTTCAATTTTAGAATATTTGCTGATTTCCATTCAAAAAGTTTAGACTAATTTTTTATTGTTACACGTCAAACATTGAAATGAGTTGGAAATTTGGAACCACAGAGGAGACTGCCTTATTCGACAAGTTATGCATTCTTTTGTAGATTCCAGCTCATCTGGATGCCTTGACCTTTTTATATGACATTCACATTGATCTAATAGCCCTTGGGAAAAGGCCCTTTTTTGACCTCTACTTATCAAAGGCGGACTGCATTTATGTTCAATGTGTTCAGAAATAAGCTGCGGAACAACCACGCCAGTTTTTACTCCACGTCTGCTATGTTGCGAGCAATAACCACCAACTTCTACTTTGTTTTTTATGATTCTAACATACAAGTGATTAGTGGACAACTTCATTTGAGAGCAAGTAACGTGAAAATAAGAATTACATGCCCGTTCCGAGCATTTGATAGTCGCCCCACCTCTTTGCTTACAAATAGAGCAAACCTATTCTTAAATTTAAAATACCTGCACCCAATTTACCTGATCTATAAGCCCGATACACTCTATATATTCCAAGGTTTTGGGATTGCCAAACTTAATCTGAGGTATCCAAATAGCACACTGACTATGTGCCCAATCTGTCCCAATAGTTTTCTTCAAAGGCGAGAATTTCGGATCTAACTCTAACGTACATAATACGCACTGTGGGATCTTTGATTAACAAATATTACCAGTTGCGAATCAGTTTTGGCTTTAAACACGCAGACATCACACCGGTACTGTACTCCGTCTTCTACATCTTTATGAGATACACCATAACAAGCTAAATTAATCACGAGTACAAGTGTGGACAGTCAACTGACAACTAACACATCTGACATGTTGGAATGCGGAGCTTTCTAAAGGATCTTTGCATACTGCACAGATTTTTGAATTGCCATAGTTTGGTTGATCGTTTGCTATATTAGAAGTGAGCTACCTTCCCGAGACGGCCTTCTTTCATGATCGCTCAAAGGCTTCTTAGTTCCGTATTTTAACCAATACTTTCTGCAAGAATCACAATGCATAATTGCACCAAAGGGCAAAGGCTTTCTAAAGTTTTCTGGATTTTTGGTAAAGCAATTAGTGCATTCCAATTCTTCATCATCACTATCGTGTGTAGCTTCCTCATCAGAGGTATCGATATCCATTTCTTTCAATACTGGTGAGTTTTCCTTTTCGGAATCATCGCTCTGCTTATTTTTTTCGTTATATTCTTCTTTGAACATGTAATAATACAAAATAACTTCCTTCAAAGTTTTATGCGATAAAAACTATTTTAGCAATAAAATACTTCCTTTTGTATCCAGTATAGATCTTGACTGAATTTAGCGATTCCTGCATCCATAGCAGCGCGGTCCGCCAAAGACCATGGAGGTAAGCAGGAAAAACTTTGCGTGTGTGATTTGACGTATTTGACGGCTGCATCTTTGTTATAGTCATATCTGTGTAGGCACTGTGTCAAGGATTCAATTGCAGCGGAGTCTAATTTTTCGATTTCCAATATTATTCTACATTCTTCCAAGTATTCATCCACTAGATGAAAAAATAAATACATCTGAAATCTTCGGGAAGTGAAAATATACATTCATTCGTATTATATCTATCAACAGTTCCTTCATCAACTGGCGCTTCCCTGTGAGATTCATCGTATGCCGGAACTTCAGCTTGGTGTTCTTTTCCCAGTCTGCTTTGAGCTTTCGGATATCCACGCATTACATCATTAGCTGAGATTAATGAAGAAGGTACTGAGGAGATCTGCAGCATTGGAATATTCACCAAAGTAGTAGAAAGGAAACTCAGGAAGTTCCTGGGTATTATTTTCTAAGATTAATATTAAGAAAACCTCCTAATTTTTCCAAGTCTATGTTTATGGCATCGGCACTGACTGTTTTCCGAAGTTTTTTTACATTTGACCCATTTGGCTTACTGGAGCAAGTTGCACACTGCCAAGAGTATACCTTTGGGCGCTTCCGTTCCAATCCGACGCAATCTGTATGATATGTATCGCTGCATACCTAAAGTTAACAAAATTAGACTTCACACTGAACAACTGATTCACCAATGTTACACCAAGAATCACAACTTAAACATATCCGCTTGAACAAGAAGGTCTTTCCTTTACCATGCTCAACTAAAAGATATTTGTAGTTGCTGATGTGACAAAGTACTTTCATTGGTAAATTCGTCGCTTTTTCTATGGGAATTACATCGTATCTCCGTTTGGTATATCTTCAATTAAGAAAGAATACCTATCGTAAACTATCGTTTAAATATCAATTTACGCTGACTAAAGTAAAAACAGTCGTCCTGCTTTTTGTATTTCTCCAGATCTTTTATGTGATCGATGTGCATTATCGTTAATTTCCCCTTAATAGCAGCAATAGGATTGTAATCTGAAGACATGGTAGCAAAAACTACCCTTGGCTTTGTTCTTGTTGAAATTTCATGTTGTCTGGTGAACCATGCAACCCTTACAACACTCCTCACCAAATCAATGGCCATTATCCTTCCGATATAATAACTATGTTAGATTGTAAGTACGGAGAGTTGGGTTCTTCTGGTCGTAAATATACAAAATCTAACTTAGAAGTAAATTTACCGTCAATTTTATACTCAATTCCCTTTCGAATAAAAGATGTCATTTTTCAAGAGGGAAAAAATTGGACTGAGCTGGACAAGCTACAGTCAAGGTGAAATTCAAAAAACAAAATAAAATTGAAAATTATTATTTCGCATATCTGTTTGTCCATTCTTTCGCAATTCGATCATGCTCAGTGCGGTCCTCCAGATACAGTTGCGCTATATTACCAACCAAGGGATCTGCTGGGTTGGCATCACACAATAGCGAGCATATCGAAAGAAGAACTTTGGAAATAGTCAAAGCAGGCGACCAGTTGTCCTTGAGGATATCCAAGCAAATCTGGCCTTGCTGAAAGTTAATCAAAAGCTACTGAATTGATATTGCAATGATAGATTCTAGTGCGAAAGGTGACCTTGGGTGGTTTGAAAGGGTAATCCTGAGGAAACAGAATATCCAGAAAGAATACCCCACCAGCATATGGGGAATCATGCGGCCCGGTAATGGTAGATACCCTTGATTTTAACAGAATTTTACCATTCGTAGAGTGAATCACCCTTTGGACCTGCACTGCAGTTGCTTGGTGGATCTAGTGAGATCTCTGCCAACTCCATTTGCAATCTGGGTTAATGCCAAGAACCTTTTAGCGCTGCTATTTATAGATTTTGGTTTATCAATCTTTTCCTTCTTGTCTTCAGTCATAAATAATTTTTTGAGAAAATGTCGGCGAAAGCAATCTCGCCAACTCTACAGGAGAATACGGACTATGAATATACTGAAGAACAAGTAATTCAAGATTATTCAAACGAATTACCTGATCCTAATTCTGTAAACATGGGGGAAGCTTATCAAACTGGAGTCAATTACAGCCAGCAATCCTATGGATACACGGAAGAAAATGGCTATCAAGAATATCAAGGATATAATGGATATCAAGATATACCAGAGAACCCTAGATACCCTCAAAATGGCAAGTTTCCTGCTCAATATGCCAATCAACCAGTAGAACCACAATATGGTTACGATGGAAGTTATCAAAATGGGGATGCGAACGGATATGAAGCAGGCTATGACAGCAATTTTGGAAATTATCATGAGAGAAAGCAGTCTCTTCCCAACTACCCGAAGGTTGTTCGAAGGACCTCTCTAGATGATATGAAAAATGTTGTTAATGGATTTGATGGGGCTTATGTTCAAGATGAATTTGGAAAGATTGACAATCCAGGGGGGTTGTTCAAAATCATTCCCTTGGAAACCCAACTAAGTGCCAATTATGTTTGGGAAATTCCTAAAGAAAGTCTAAAAGAAGAAAAGCTAGTGTCTCTGCCATTTGGCCCTAGGGAGTGGTCTTGGCAAATAATGTATTCCTTTATTTAACTTAGCTTATATCCGCAAGGCACAGGGGAAGCACTTGGCCAGTCAATGAGTGCATTTTTGAGGCCTCTAAAGAATGAAGCTGAAAATGCTAACGAAAATTGGACACGTCCTATTTCAAAATTCATTTTCAGCTTGAAAAGAAATCCAGAATTTCAAAACACATATGGAAGTGAATTTGATGAAAACTATGCAATTCAATATTCACAAGATGATTTTAAAGAGTTTTCACAAGCTGTGAACGGATGGGGGTTTCAAGACTTTTGCACATTACCTCTCAATGAATCCGACGTAGTCAGCCCCTCAAATACCATCAGGATTGTTGCTCAAGTTTACGGACCATTAATGCTAAAAACCAGCACTATTCTATATGAACAACCTATTGTGCTTCCTTTGGAAGTAGGCCAAGAAGTTGTTACTAATGCTTTTGGACCTCCTTCCTGCCAATGGGAAGTGAAACTGAATCCAATTGTTGATGAATTTGGAAATTTAGTTTGTGTTTCAGGTTATTTATTTCCTGTGAAAACAAAGTTTGAGTTGTCCTTGGGCAACCAATGGGATAGAATCATTTCCACCTTTACCTTGAAACTTGTTGACAGCAATACCATGCAGAATATTTGCTCCAAGTCGGTAACTGGAGGTTATTCATTTTCGGAAGCTAATCCTACGTCTGGTTGGGATTCCCTTGTATCTTACGATGAAGTTCAAAGAGCGACCGCTGTTACTTTGCACGCGGAAGTGACTTGGGATCCTAATTCGCTGAACGAAAATACTGTTCTGGGAAAGGTAAAGGCTGCATTGCAAAATAGCAGCGAAGAAAGGTATCAGATTCAACAAAGGGTTGAATACTTGGAGAATGAACTAGTTAAAAGTACAGAAACAGAACAGTCCCTTTCGCAATATATTCAAAAGCTAAATTGCCAGATTAACGAGCAGCAGTCTTTATTGTTCAAGAATCAACTAGCCCAGGATGAATTAGATAAATTGCGTCAGCGAGTGACTTTATTAACAACCGAATTAGAAGAGGCGCGCAATGAACAAGTTAGCTTCCATTCTACTAATGTCCGTCTTTCCACTGCAAAAGCAAGGATTGCCGAAATTAGAACAAAGATGGATAATGATGAAATACAACCTCCTTTAATGCCTGGAGATATTTATGCGGAATTAGCCCATTACAAGGCACAACTTGCACAAGTATTTCATGAAAAAGCGCAAGTTGACCTGAAATTATCGCAATCCCTGTCCGAGCTGCATTTTGTACACAGAAGTAAAAAGGACGAAGTGTTACTTGCTCCAATTCAAAATCACGAACATCTAATCCAAGCCGAAGATTCAATTGACCCTCTGCAAAAAATTCAAGATGCTATGGATAACAGCAGAAGTGAAATTGCAGCGGGTAGGGCTGTTTTGGATGAGATCAATGCGAAAACAGCAGTAATACAGTTAAAAAGTATGTCAAATGCGGAAAAGGTTGGTCTAGTTGCCGAAATCTCCATGATTCAATGTCAATTGGATGTAGCTGCTGCTACAATGTATGAATTGCAAGAAGAATATTTAACAACCGCTCCAAATCCTGAATTTTCAGCAATTCTGAATGAACTAGAGGAAGTAAGGTCTGCCATGACACTTACTAGACAATCCATTGAAAGAAATGAATCCGGAAAGTTTAACAAGCATCCCCCAAACTCTAATATTGCACCTCCGCCCATCGTTCCCTCTGTTAATAATCCAAAGTTACGAAAGGGCCATTTAAATAACGAATCAAAGTTGGAGGCTTTTTCAAATCAGGCAGGAAAAGATGCAGGATTTGGAGTTTCACAACCGCAACTAGATTTATTTACCGGTAAATTAGATTCTGTGGTCGACTTGATCAAAAACACACTTTCGACCCCAAGGGAAAGTGTAGTCAATACCCAAAAGTTTGAACTACAAATTGAATCTTGGCCCGCAAGAGATGAGAACGAATCAAAACTGGATGCAGTTCAGCTTCAGGTAACCGCATCATTGATGTAGATGTTATTAAAAGAATTGAAACAAAGCCAGTCCGAGAAAGTCTTGAGTTGGTTCTATCTCTTGACTTTTATTGGTACTATCTATTTTGCATTTTATTCTACCATATTTATAGTGTGCAACCCTTCTCATCCACAACACAACTCTTTTCAGCGCTACCAACCGGTGTGCAACACCGTTATAATGCCTTTATGGGAAAATGTAAAAGATAAATGGCACAGTTCTTGCGAAAAGCTTGCATTGGAGATATTGCCCTCTTATGCCAAGAAATTTACGATTGGTGCACGACGAATTCAAGGGATCAAACCTGATTCTTCTAGTGTAACCGAGAGCATTCACCCAAAAGATCATAACGTTCCAAAGACTGACTTTCCAACTGGTGCTGCTATTAATCCTTCCGACTCTGTTACTTCCTCTCAAAATGTTGGAGAAAAGGTTGAAGAATTATATCCGGCTGTTGTTCCAATTCTAGAATTGGGTGAAAATGTGCAAGTGGACCTAACCACCTCTAGAAATCCTGCTGGTGAAACAGAAGCTGCTAGTAGAGGTAAAAGGGTGAAAGGATATGTTCAAAATGTTCAAGCACAAGAAAGTATATCAGCTGCGCAGAGTATCATTCCAGAAATTTCATCTAATTTCACAGGTTCGACCTCAAAGCATGAGTCCGGTTCACAAGACGAAAATTTAAAAAGTAACTCATCCAAAGATTTATCTGTACTTCCATCCAGTGAGATTGATACAGAAACCAAACAAATGCCAGTGGTTTCTGTCCAATCCACGTTTTCAGAGCATGGTTTACCTGAAATTTCCCAAGAGAGCCAATCTGTTGTAATTGAATTGCTTACTTCCATCCCATCTCAACAGGTTGTTGGGGAATCGCTCTCATCCAGCCCAACCCAAGAAGCTGTTAACAAAGTAACAGAAATTAAAGACCTTCCGAAAGAAACCATGCTGAACGAGGAGCCGTCACCAATAATTGAAGGCATCCCCGTAGTCATTCACACTATTTCAGAAAAGAAAGCAATTGTTACTGATAGAAAAGAAGAATTTGTTACTGTCGAGGAGGAAAGATTTACAATTTTACCCTATATGAACGACATGAACGATACAAACGATACAAACGCCAATGATGCAAGTAATTGGAAAAATGAATCCAAACTGGAAAAATTGCAGTCACCTTCTGAGATAGAAGTAGCCCTTAGCGAGGATGTGGAAAAAGGGAATGAAATTGAACAAAATCAACCAGTTGATATCCATGGTGAACGAAATATCAAAGAAAACAGTCAATTGATGGATAAAATTGATTTAAGTGACGATATTTCAAAATCTGTAATTCAAGAACAACTCGTACCTGCAGAAAACTCTAGCCTTGACAGCACACTAGAAATTTCTGTTGAAGAGAGCAGCTCCTTGAGCGATTCTTTGATTTATACTCAAGTGAATGATATTCCCGAAAGCCCTCCAAATACAAAACTTCCAACTCAGGAGCTTGATACTTCTAATAGCCAAATGAATAATATTAACAGGAGAAATTACGAATCGTCTGAACTGCTAGTGAATGATACTACTGAATTATCTGACAATAGTTTTGTACCAGCAGAAACTACCGTTGCAGAGTCCAGTGTTGACATTCAGTTGAATGAACAATTTGAAAATTCATCATTAGAGCTAACCGAAACAAATGTTGTAGAATCTGTTGATGCTGTTCACACAGAAGCAAATTTTGATAAGGAACAGGAGTCTAATACTGAAAGATTAGATGTTTCAGACTCTTTGATTCCTGATGAAATCCGAATCCCTGATATCAGCAATCATGATAGTGAAGGAGCAATTAACTTACAAAACCTTACCAGTGCTCAAGAAATTTCACATTCTGATAGCATAAATATTACCAACACTGATGACGAAGAACATATTAAGCCGTCTTATGAAGAAATTATCCCAGAGGAGGATGCCGCCTTGGAGAAGGCAGATAATATTAAGCAGATCCATTTGGAAGAGGAAGAGATTATAACTGCCAGTGAAGGCAAAGGTAATTTTCGCTAATTTAGAAAAAAATAACGGCAGAAATAGGCTAAAGAAATTCAATCAATAAAGCATAACCTCAAAATGCAATTTTTATTGCACTTCTTCGAGATTTAGTTCACCCAGAAACAGCGTTTTGTCATTACTGCAAGAAGCGAGAACATTTCCATACCAGTCAACTTGGTTAACACAACCTTTATGCCCAGGTAACTTATATACCATTTTCCCACTTCTCCTTTCCCAAACTACAACAGACCTGTCTCCAGAGCCACATGCAATATAATCAGCATCGGGAGACCAACAAGGTCTAATAAGGTTTTTCTCAAATCCATGAGGAGCGCCTAATATTAGCCACGCCTACCTTCAAATGTAGACAGCAATCTTGTACTTTTGAGAGCAAATGGTTTGATATCCCATATTTTGACTGTATTATCCATTGCATTCGATAGCAGTAAATCTCCATTTGGAGATAGGCACAATCCTGTAATGGTATCATTGTGAGAACTTAACAGATATCCTACATTTCCTTTACGCAAATCCCAAGCCTTTGGTTACTTTACACTTACTTTAATTTCATTTTCTATTCCTCCGGCAAACACCATACTGCCATCAAAGGAAAATGCACATGCTGTCAATGGATATTTTTCTTCAAATTGGAAAACGGCTAAGTTAAGATGAAACCTACGATTTTTCAGACGGATATCCCATACTTTCATAGCACCATCGTCTCCAACACTGGATATCAACTCTGGTCCTCTTTTTGATACTGAAATTGAATTTATAATGGCTTTATGTCCTTTACATTTCTTGATCATTTCACCGCTCTCTAAATCAAACACTCCTACAGTAGTATCTGTTGAACAACTGTATAATAGTGTAGAATCTCTAGCCCACTGTACCTGCAGAACAGCTCCTTGATGTCCTTTTAGTATGCCATAATTTTCAACGTTATCCGTATTATTCCACAGCAAAATAGTTTTATCTCCAGATCCAGAAGCCAAATGTCTTCCGTCTGGAGAGAATAGACAAGTTAAAACCTCTTTTTGATGTCCAGATAGTTGCATGATTGGAGATGCCAAATCTGATGTTCGTTTAATAGGTTTGTAGAGCTGCTTCCCAGTATCAGAGAAGGCTACGTCCAGTCTTTGTTTCTTTTGTACATGAGTCAAGGCACTCATTAGATCTTTAGATTTCTCAAAAAAAATTGGATTGCATTTTATCGACTTTTGAGGAATCAAGTTGAACCTCAACCCGGAATTGAGAATTTTGTTCATACTCCCTTAGTGACGAGCAGTGTATTGAAATTAATCTGCACCATATGTACTGATTGGGGCTACGGTCATGTTATTTGATACTGCCGGACTGTATCTGGTTCCAATCTGACGAAAAATGCCATACATATTGCCTGATACTATGTATTGTCGAACACCAGCCGAATAATATCTTATTGCTAACACATTCAATCATATCTTGAAACCAATATGTACTTCTACCACCGGACCAGTTAGTTGGCTGTGATTCTTTATCTGGATTTTAATCTCAAAGAACAATTTTATTAATCGGTTTTTGCCCTTGGAGGAGTGTTTTGGTCATATCCAAAAGAGTCTCCAACAGAATAAAGGAGGGATACGCAAAAGATGGTAATTACCACCAATGCGACGGTCAACCATAGTAGAATGTGGAAAGAAATACTGATATCTTGGTATTCGCAAGAATTTCCAGACCTAAATGAGTTATTGATCACCACTTCACTGGTCCATCATAATTCTTTACTCTGTTTCCCTTTTGGTCCGTTAGATAATTGACAGTGCATGAACAGAAATAACAAAAAGTGTTGACTTTTAAAGGATGAGCTTGCTTAGTACACAAACCATGAGCAGAGCAATTAGAGAATTGTCTTGCGTTAGAGAGTATTACGTTTGACAGGCTTGCGCAGTTTGTGGACAGATAATCGACGATGCTTGTCTTTTCATCAGATCCTTTGGAATGTAAATTAAATCCGCATCTTGCCCGATCCACTGATATTAGAATCGAATTACATATTGAGCATCGTCATCGTCGCCCATGTAAATTACTTGATTATTTGCAGCCAGCGAGTTTTTGTTCTGATTAGTTTACTGTTACCTCCAAAAATGATTCTCTGTTGACCTTGTAATCAATTTTATCTGATTAGAAACAATAATACCTGTTGCTCCGTTAATAATTACAATCTTGTTGGATTTTGGTTCTTGAAATGGAATCGATTCAAAATTGACAAGTATATCCAAGTTACCAAGGATCGATGGTGGAGGGTTGCTCTTTGCTGAAATCAGAGTCTGTAAATCATCAAAATCGATCCCGACAGTGTCCAGCTCAAACACGAGTGAAAAGCAGGCTGCAGCTAGAAGGAGTACTTTGTACATTTCTAGAGATTGAAAAAATTTCGCGTTGAATTGTCGCACTTGAATTTAGAATGGGATTGTAATATACCAAGAGTAAATTACTCTCAGTGAATTATTTGGCGTACGCAAATCGTATTGCAATGTCTCTACCGCTTACCGCGCACCATTCCACCGATTGATGAACAATTGAGAGTATTTGGAGGTATTTTCAGCCTGATTATAATCACAATTCCCTTTCGCCTCTTTTTAATTCCTCTTTTGCTAATTGATATATGGTAACTAGATCACGCAATCTCACTAAATAAAAAATTCAAGATATATTCATGTATTGTTTTGAACTTTCATACACAACATAGGAAATCGAAACTGCTGGTAACACTTTTAACAGGGTAGGTGCCAAACCTCTGTAAAATCCAACAACACCTTCGCGTCTATAAGTTTTGTATACCACATCAAATGCGGAATTGTAATAAGTGGGATGACTAGGGGTGCCTTGTGCTTGCAATCTAGGTTAGTTAAAAGTACCTTGTTCTCACAAGCGATAGCGGATACATCAACACCGCACCGCAGGTACCGCTAACCATACCGCATCCAAGTGTTATTGGAATTGGCATTGGTTGATTATCATTCTTGAAAGCCAAATAAGCATTTTTCAGTGTTTCAAAGACAGCCAGATCTACTCCAGCATACGGAACTACATTAGCAACAATTACTGATTCCTATCAATGCAGGAACGCAGCCTCTATAAAATGCTCTGATCCCGTTTTCTTTGTACAAGTTCTTTACTGTTTGAAAAAGTGATTGTTCAATATGCGGTTTTATCGGTTCGCCAATTGATGTTTTTCTACTAACAATCTGAGCCATTGTTCTAGTTTTGATTGTCTCAATTGGGTAAATAGCAAATTGCGATACGAGGCCGCCCATACCACTTCCATTAATAAAAAGTACCCTGCAAAAAGTCTTGGTATCATTCCTAGAGATTCTTTGTCTGTGTTATAATGATCTGCAATGAATTGCTTACAATATTCAAACACATAGAATTTTAACGCTGACTCAGGAACGATTTTCAACACATTCAACCCGTTCCCTCTGAAAAACGACAGTACACCCCCATCATTGTAAATTTTGAATATGCCCTTTCTGATTGAAACCCAATGATTGTAATGTCTATGAGTCTGGGTTTCAGTTTGTAGCAAAACTTTAAGTCTGTCTACATTAGTTGATTTTACCCAAAGGAGCTGTGCAAGTCCTGGAAACGCAACCTGCAACTCCACCAGCTAATAAATACTTTAATCTCATTATATAATCTTGGCTGACGTCGATATAAGCGTCTGAATTATAATCTGTTTGATAATATTCATAAACAGATTCAAGCGTAGTTTTATGCGGCAGCAATAGCAAAAAGTCCCGCCAGCTATTATAATCTACTCCGTCATTATCTCCAACCGCATTGATAAATTCCTTGATTTCAGAATCATTAATTTTGATACCTGCTTGCGTAAAACTGTTTCGCAACTGTGAGAATTTAATTTTCTGCTGATTATCAGAAATCAAGTAAAACAAAGATTCTAGCTCCAGCTCTTTTTTAAAACAGAAATCTGTAAACTCTTGAATTGTAATTTTTCCGTCCTTGGTTTTATCGCATTGAGTCATTAATAAATCACAGTACTGACTGTTCCGGAAGTGCTGGTTTAGCGATTGCTTGTCCAGATATCCTTTATGGTCGATGTCCAGCTTCTCGAATAATTGTTTGTAATATTTCATTTTGCTTTTTTCCTTGAAAAAAAACTTTACATGAAAATATTCGTTTCAAGCTGTCCGAAACAGTCAATTACGATTATTTATTAGTTAGCGGTATGATTATCATCAACAAATGAAGCACAAATATTACTATACCCATGCTGAGAATACTAACGAATTGCGAGTCATATCTAAAAAACATGCTAAAAATAATCCCGCCCAAGTTACCAGCAGCACCGACTATGCCAGAGACCATTCCTTTTCTTTCAAAGTGGGGAACCAGTGAAAATGTCGCGCCATTGGCTTGTTCAAGGACTATTCCAGTAACTGTCATGAGTACAAACAAAGCGGTAAAACCAAGAGACGGCAGTGATCCTATGACAATACAAAATATCCCTTCTAGCAATCCTAGAAGAATAATAAAGTGTTTTTTGTTTTGAATTGAAAAGAAATCGCAGATGTACCCACCAAGCGGCCTAGTAATGATATTCATTAGTCCAAAAACAGCTGCAAAGTTGCCAGCCACTTGTTCTGAAAAGTTTAATCCAGTTTCTTGAGATTGTGTTTGATAGAGCAAAGAAATAATTCCTTCAATCGCAAGTTCCGAGCCAAATGTACATAAATACGGGATCGCAACCAGTAAAGTTTGGGGTTTAATTGCACAGTGAAAGTACTCCATCAAGTTTTCCATGATCGATTGTTTATAGATTGTGTCCTGTTGGAACGAGCCTGGTAAATTTTGACTGCTTTGGAAGGTACCTGTTTCATCAGCAACTCCCAATAGATCTAGATTACTATCTTGTAGCTGCAAGCTACTAGGTAATTCTATAATTGTGGGTTCTTTCCACTCCCCTTCTGGGCTGTCATCCCCAAAAATCAAAATCAAAGCTGCAGTGACGACGATTAATCCAAATGGAAACAAAAATGCCAACCTCCATGACTGATTTGTATGGATGCTTGAGACCAACGCTGGCATTACATAGAACACCACTCCAGCCCCAGCATTTCCAATCCCGGCAGCAATTGCGTTAGCCGTGCCAACGATATTAGAATCATAAAAAACTGTTATCCATACTTGACAAGGTACAAAAGTACCTCCAAGAATTCCGACAAAAAATCTAATTGCAATTAGTCCTGAAGAATCGTTAACCAGTCCAGTAAAGACGGTAGGTATGCTACCGGCAAGTAGCAGCCAGGCCATAGTCTTCCTAGGTCCATACTTTTCGCACAAATATCCAGAAAATATTCTTACTATCAAAGTTGAAGTCAATCCAAGGACATTTGAGTTTGCAATATCCGTTTTTGTGAGGTTCAAGTCAGTCTTTAGAGTGTGAGGAAGCAATGGAGGAAAGGCGAACCATCCAAAGAAGGCTACAAAGAATCCCAAAAATGACAGAAGGAAGTTTTTAAAACTTTTCGGGTCAAACAGCTTTTGGGATTTCATTTCAAAAAAAAATTAGTTAATGGTGATGAAAAACCATAAGATTGTTCCTTTATTTTTGAATGCGTGAAATGTAGATTTGCTTGTGCAGATAAGATTGCATGGCTGGACCCTCACAGTCTCCTCTAATTGTAGATCCAACAGCTACAAGTAACCCAAACCAACCGCCAGATTGAAGCATTGATCTACCAATAGTGCCAACATATGTTTTTCCTGGAAGTGGGCCAGAAGTTAAAACTTGAATCCCTCCAATAAATAATCCGGCCTACGTTAATTCTATTTACTGCTGCACCAGCAGAGAAGCCAATTATGAATCCTTGCTTGACTCTGTCGAATATAAGTGAAGAGTTTGACCTTTGTGGAAGCATTTTTTTTTGAAAAGAGAAATGAGCGATCCTCCTGCAAAGCGACAAAAGACGGACGATGAACCCCCAGTTAATGATGACGAAACTATATCGCAAAATGCACCACAACAAGATGGAACCGACAATTTGGATAATGAGGAACAGGAGAATCAACAAGAGGAGGAGGAAGCTATTATTTTGTACGAATTTAGCGATATGGAAAAGGCAATCTTACTAGATGAAGCTATTGTCAACGGTACTCTATTGTAATGAAAGGTTTCTGGCCTTGGCTGCGTAAATATGGGAGATTTGGGTTACACTCGCTGTTCAAAGTATTTGATAAGGACCTGGACCCTGAAGACTACAAAAAAGATCCAGAATTACTACTGCCACTACTTAAGGAGATCTTTGAAATTAAAGTACACTCTTCTTAATAAAGGCACCGCGAAGGAAAAGACTAGGGCAGTACAATACCTTTGATGATGTGGTGGAATTGATCAAGAAATCTAAAAATATTGTTGTACTAACAGGTGCGGGTGTTTCAGTGTCTTGTGGAATCCCTGATTTCAGATCCAAAAATGGAATATATTCACGGTTGTCGGAATTTGAACTTTCAGATCCTCAAGAAATGTTTGATTTGGAGTATTTTAAATTCAGACCAGAAACTTTTTACTCCTTTGCTAAAGAGATATACCCAAGTAACTTTAAACCATCGCCATCCCACATGTTTATAAAGAAACTGGAAGAGCAGGGAAAACTATTGAGAAATTATACTCAAAATATAGACACACTGGAAAATATTGCAGGAATAAAGAATGTAGTACAGTGCCATGGTAAGCTTTATTAATCTAGGGTCTTTTGCTACTGCAAAGTGTATTTACTGTGGGTACCAAGTACCAGGCTCAGCAATTGAAAAGGAAATATTTAGTCAAGTAATTATATACTAAAAAGACCGTTCCTTATTGTCCAAAGTGTAAAAATTCAGAATTAGGAATCATCAAGCCGGATATTGTCTTTTTTGGAGAGAACTTACCTAATGAATTCCACTCAAAGTTTGCAGAGGACAAATCAAAGTTGGATTTACTTATAGTTATGGGCTCTTCACTTAAAGTTGCGCCTGTTGGAGAAGTGAAAGGTAGAGATTACTAACAAGATCGTATCCCTCGCGATGTTCCTCAGATACTTATCAATATGGAGTCTTTAAATCACATGGAACAATTTGACGTTCATTTACTTGGCTATTGTGATGCAATTACAAAAGCGTTACTGTCGAAACTTGGATGGGGAGATGAAATTGCGTTTGAAATGAAGGAAGGTGATGAACCATGGAAGTGGTTATTTGAAGGTGCTTCTGAAGTAGTTCCTGAGGAATCGTCGGAAGAAAGTAGTATAGAGCCAGATACTGAAGATGAAGAAGACGATGAAAATGCAGAACGCTCTGAGCAACATGAAAATGGCCATGATATTGATGAGAGTCGTGATAACGAAGAAAGCGAACCTCAAGAGGAGTAATCAAGAATTCAGTCACGAATGGCCATAATATAATTAAAGAGTAGTATTTAGACTTTTTTGACGCGTCTTCTCTAATGGCTTCTAGAACTGCGCTGCTCTTACAAAGAGAGAGATATTACTTTAACGACCAGCTTCCTTGGGTATATTTAACTAACTCAGGGGATAGAAATAGATTATACTCATAATATATTTGAATGGCAAGTTAAAATGAAAGGACCCAAAGAAACAGCATGGGAAGATGGAATTTTCAAATTATGTTTATATTTCGATCATAATTACAATGAGAAACCACCTCAAGTATTCTTTTTGACAGTTCCATTCCATCCTAATATTGACATTGAGACCGGTCGACCATGTGTAGCATTTCTGGATGATATTGATTGGTGGAGAAGCGACATTCAAATGGTTGAAATGCTAATCCATCTACAAGTAAATCGTTTTTAATTTAGAATCTATTAGCAGAACCAGAATTAGAAAATGCCATAAATGCTGATGCAGTAGAGATGATTGAAAATTCCCCAAAACTATACGCACAATTGGTACGGGATGCAGTGGTTGCCACACAACGATTAGAACAAGGAGTAGAGATTTTTGACGACTGTCATGAAAACCTGAGTGAAATTCAGTCTGAATTGGAATCTTTTACCAGTTCGCAAAAGAGAAATTCAGGTTTGGAACCTTTTGAACCAAAAATAATTGAAAACCAGTCAGAAAAGGGATCAGAGAAACCGAGGCCCAGACCAAAGGTTATAAATTTATCATTTGACAAGTATTACAAAGAATGGTCTGAAACTGCAACTTCTCATGATCCGTTCAATCCACCAAAAGGGAAAATTAGAGCTAGAAAGCTGCTGAAATTCCGTACGATGCACACAAAGATATCCAATGCCCAAGTAAAAGATTTGATAGATCAGTACTATTCATTAATGTAGAAATAATGAACTGAACTACGGAAAATTCAAAGGAATTCAGCCGAAAGATAGGAAACCGCCAATATCCAAAATAGAACGAATACAAAATCTAAAGACGATATATACTTTACAAGATGTACCGGATGAAAGAGCTGGTAAATGTTACTAATGTAGTTAAAATACCCCAAGTTCAAATGATATCTACAGTTCCTGAAGAGGTGGAGGAAAGTATTGGGAATTTGAATCAAGAGAGGGTTAAAAGTGTAGCGTCTGTTGATTGGGAAAACGAAGCTGACAAACTAGTAGATTGGACAGAAGCATTACCAGAGTTACCCAGCGATCTTAACTGAATTATACATACAAATATTACTAAAAGGGCAGATTCAACTAAAACTTATGCAAATAAACCCATCATATTTTATTTGAAAACAGAATCCAATGGGTCCTGGGCAATAGTACTTGTCTTGAGCTTCACTTCACGCTTTTGTTTATCATCAATACGCTTCTGGTGTTTGATGCTTGCTTTTCCTTTGAGTGCTCTACGAACATTGTTTGGTGTAACAAAATCTGGGTTTTCGTATAAAGTTGATCCTCTAAAAGATCCATCAAAGATTCTCATTATTTCCAACACAAATCTGGGTCCGATTTCAACTAGACTAGATTTCTTTTTGTTTGGTTCATCCGCCAAAGATTCGATAATCTGATAATTTCTAACCCAGACTTTGTTGTCTAGAATAGAAAATGACATTACCCGGTCAATGAACGGCTTAATTTTACGACTAGTTCTTGGAGTTGCGTATACCTATTTAAAACTCGATTACTTGCTGGAACATTTCCTTTAAAAGTTGCAAATGTGGTTCGCCATCAAAAGTAGCATCAAAAGACAGCAATGGGCGGGAGCCTTTCAAACAGTTACCAGTCATCTTCAGTTCATCCATAGTATGGACTTGTTAGATAATATTTACCATTTCTGACCATGAATTTTACAGAAGGCCCATTAGGAGTTCTTGACATCCACATGTACATGTCTTGGTGTTTACGCACTTCAAAGTACAAGCAATTATTGCAATTGTTCAATTCAGCCAATTCGTTTAAATCTTCCAAATGGGCTTTGCTATCTAACTTTGCGTCTTTTTTAGAGTGTGGCATAAGTACATGTAAATCGTTCATTAAGTGACGGAAACTGAATAAAAAAGAAATTACCGATGAGTGATACCTCTTGATGTAATTATTAGTACTCTTTGTTTGTATTTTCCAGCCTGTTTTTGTTCAGTTGGAATGTGTTCTTTCAAAAGTGCTTTTCTCCCGACAAGTTCGTCTTCAGAGTCATCTTCGTCATTTGATTCTAAATCTGAACCGCCATTTGCTAGCGATACGATTTCTTTTCTTTTTTTAGCAGCTCCATCTTCATATTCCTGGTCCTTTCTCTTTACCATTTTTCTTTTTTTCAACAAAAAAAATTATTACAAATCACCTGCCTGACAAGCGCTTGTCAACCATCATATTTTTATAGCAATAGTTTTTTATGATGGTATTTAAAAGCAGAGTACTAGTGTAACCAAGTGTCCTCTAATTACCGCCAAACCTTGGAGAGACTCTTTTAACTTTGTAAGACAGCTGTACGTTGTGCCATCTCAGCATTGCAGATTAGTATTCAATTTGTTCAGCAAACAAAGTTGCTTCCCGCCAGTAGTTTGTACAAGTATTGTGGTTAAACAACGCTAGTATATAATCCAAAATTGCTCTGATGTTTAAAATCAGTTGATTGATAATCATTTGATAGTAATTTTGAGTCAAATTTCTCTTAATATTTTGAGACACCAAAATTGTGAAAGCAAGGCCGTTTCTTTGTAATAAACTTAAAGACTACTATTGTGGTGGATATTTCCTCAAATTTTGTATTGAATTGGAGTATAAATGGGCCAAGAATGTTGTTCAAATATCAACATGCAATTCTCTCTAGCTTTCCTTATCGCTGCTTGTCTAGCTCAAACCGCTCAATTCAATGTTACTTCCTATGTCAATACTGTAGGTAACGGATATGGCTGCTATGGTATTAATGGTGTTGCTCCAACAAGATTAGTTTCTGTAGTAACCCTTTCTCCAAAAACCGCTGTCCAATACTATTCTGACTATGGCTGCAAGACTGTAATTGACCCAAAAGTTGACCCTCAACATGCTGTTGGTCCAGTCCCTAAACAAGTTGCGGAAAGTAATGTTTACTCTGTTCAATTAATCTCTTTTTAAATAAAAATAAGCTTCAAATTAAACTTGAGTTTTAGCATCATAACTCTTGTAACTTTAAAGTTGGCTATACAAACAAACCAACATTAACTTAATGCAATACCCGCACCAATCAAGATGGATGTTGCAATTTGTTTCCAAATGATCTCACGGTTTTTCCGCACCTATTTAAAGCCGTCGGTCCTCTGCAGTTTTAAAAAGAGCACGAATCTCACACTGTTTGTAAACATGTCTACAAAACCATCCCTTCCCGAATCTTATGTAGTCCCTAAAGTATGGACAACCCCAGATGCACACGGTGCTTTTGGAGGAATGAATCGCCCTACTGCTGGTGCAAGAACTGAAGCCGAATTGCCAAAAGGTGATCATCCTATTCAACTCTATTCCCTCGGAACTCCGAACGGAATTAAAGTCACAATCATGTTGGAAGAACTGGGAATTCCTTACGATGCATGGGAAATTCATATTATGCAACAGCAACAGTTTACCACTGGATTTGTTAACATCAATCCCAACTCAAAGATCCCAGCTATGCTAGATTACTCTGTATCTCCCCCTCAACGTGTATTTGAATCTGTTTCTATCTTGATTTACTTGGCTGAAAAGTACGGCAAGTTCTATCCTAAAGACTTGCAAAAGAGAACCGAAGTTACCAATTGGTTGATCTGGCAAGTAGGAACAGGTAATTATTACTAATATAGCTCCTTACATTGGGGGAGGATTCGGTCATTTCTATAAATACGCTCCAATTGCAATTGAGTACGCTATTGACAGATTTACAATGGAAACAAAGAGAATTATCGATGTGTTGGATAAGCAACTTGAAGGCAAAGAGTATATCATTGGGGATGAGTACACAATTGCTGATATCGCAATCTTCCCATGGATTAGAGTGTTCTATGATGGAAACGGCTATGATGCTACTGAGTTCCTTCAAGTCAATGAATACAAGAATGTCAAGAGATGGGTAGAGACATTGTTGAAGAGAGAAGGAGTCATTCGTGGAATTGAAAAGAAGTATGTTCAGGGATTCAAAGAAATTAAAGAGTTGAATAAACTTTGATTGCTTTTAAGATGACTTGTGGATTGGTATATTGACTTGGATACCAGGGAATCCTTAGTTTGACAGGCATACTACCTAACTCTGACGAAACCTTTCTTCAATAGAGGGGGAATCATTTCTATGAACCGAGCATTACCCAGAACCGAGAACATTCTGAAGTGAATCATTTTGCTTTCACTAATCCTTGTTCAATTCATACCCCGCAGGGGCAGTGCAGTCCCCCGGTCAAGGTATGCGTAGTTCTAGTGATTGCCAAATATAGACGAGCAGAAATATAAAATCCCAAGAACACTCTGATTTGCTAATGCAAATTTCATTATTCGCCTGTCTCTCTGCCGTTCTTGCTCAAAGCGTTACTATCCAATTCAAAGAATACTCTGCTACTGTTGGATCAGGCTATAACTGCTATGGAGTAGGTTCGACACACCTGAAATCAATCACTCAAATCTCTCCAAATACTGCCATTCAATACTTTTCAGACTATGGATGTAAAACCATTATCAACACTCATACGATGCAACCACAACACTGGACTGGTGACGTTCCTCAAGATGTTGCAGATACTGATGTTTACTCTGTTCAACTCATCCGATGGTAAATAAAAGAATTTAAATTTGGTTATTCCAAAGGTCGGTCGCCGCCGTTAAGTTTGTCTTTTAGATATTCGGCAATATTTAAACCTTCCCAAATCGTTCAGGGTATCCTTGATCTACTAGCACCCATGATTTACTCTCGCAATTGGCTAGACTTTTATCGCTCCGAGTGCGAGCGACTGCAAACCTATGAAAATAATGATGACCGAGAAAGTAGGCTGACGCGCAATGATTCACGTTTTGATAATGCTTCAAAACCAAAAGATTAATCACATGATTTCGAATATAAATACACTCGATATTTCTAGATTTAACTCAAATATGCAATTCATTACATTCGCCTACCTCTTCTGCCTCTCTCTAGCTCAAACTGTGCAATTCAATGTCACTTCTTACATCAACACTGTAGGCAACGGATATGGTTGCTATGGTATCAATGGAGTCGCTCCTACTAGATTAGTCTCTATTGTTAGTCTTTCTCCCAGTACTGCTGTCCAATACTATTCGGATTATGGTTGTAAGACTATAATCAACACTCATCTTGCTCAACCTCAGCATTGGGTTGGACCTGTTCCTGCTGATGTTTCCTCGGTAGATGTGTATTCGGTTAACTTGATTCAATGGTAGAAATAAATATTAAATTGCTTATGATCTATCACTAGACGACTTGATTATTGTTGCACTCTTGCATTATAATTGACAAGCGTACTAGCCACCTTGTTTTTTTCAAAGGAGTTCAAGTCTTTTTGAAACAATGCTTTGACCTTGGCCGCCTGTCTCGTCTACTGAGACACACAATGGCTAAAACACTGTTAGAAAACCGCCATCAGAGTATAAATGCGCTAATCTAGATCCATAATCCGTAAAAATAATGGTCCTTGCTAGTGCCTTGTTGATGCTACTTGGTGCTGTAAACGCTGTGCCTACACCACTTGTAAAGAGAGATTGTCCTACAACAACAATATCATTTGTGGCCCACCAGGACGACGATCTGCTGTTCATGAACCCTGATGTTGCCTCTGATCAGCAAGCTGGCTACTGTGTGTGGGTAGTATATCTCACTGCTGGTAACGTGCAAAAGTACGATGCAATGACATATGCAAACCAGCGTGTTGAAGGTGCTAGAGCTGCCCATGCAAGAGCCAGCCAAGTAAACAACTCTTGGACATACGACGAGCTCAGCTTTAACGGACACACGCTGGCCTCCGACACCCTGGACGGAACAGACACCCGTCTCGTCTTCACATACATGCCAGCAGCAGACGGAGCACTTACCTATCTTAGTCAAATGTACAATAACCCAGCTTTAGTACTTAATCCAATTGATGGAAGACCTGGGTACAACCAGTCTGACTTTGTTGCTACTCTCCAAGCTTTGGTGCAATACGTCAACCCTGATTATATTCGAGTTCAAAACTTGCAAAACTTGGACACAAGTGTAGACCATATTGATCACTTGTACGGCGCTCAACTTGCTAATATGGCTTCTCAAGGTTACACTGTATATTCATACATTGATTATCCAATTGACTCTATGCCTGCCAATGTGCTTGATCCTTATTGGGTAGCTGAAAAGGGAGACATCTATGCCGCATACGCAGCATACGATGTTGAAGTACAAGAAGCTGGTGGAAGAATCTATTGGAAAGATGACCGAAGTGTCATGGCCCAGGAATATCAGTACATTCCTCAATAAGAAAGTAGCTTTAACAAATAGAATGTAATTAAAAATGTAACTCAATGGTGAATAAACGAATGAAAATTAAGGGTTGTCTTTTGCAGGCTATAATAGTATCAGCTAAGAAGCCTCTGGGACTAGATTTGTAATTTAGTATCGGTGAGAGAACCTTTTAGAATCTAGTATCAGTGAGAGAACCTTTTAGAATCTAGTATCAGTGAGAGAACCTTTTAGAATCTAGTATCGGTGAGAGAACCTTTTAGAACTTGGCACCTTGATGGTCCCAGACCTGCTTTAACTTTTTCAAAAGGCTGGTTTCAAAAGTTTCCAAGTTAATTGTAATGGGTAAAGGCGATTACGATGCACCACCTCCATATTCTAGCTCATATTCTGTAGTAGACAGTCACCGCTGTCACTTCTCCTGTCCAAATGTAACTTTGCACTAACCTAGTGTCACTGTGAATGGTATTTGAAATCACAACACAATCCTAAAGCTGTCGAATCCAAGTTTTTTGGAAGAAAAGTTTACAATTTCATTGTTCGCAAACCATTCGAAACCGAAACTATTGAGGAAGGAGTGAAATGTAAAAATTGTAATTACAAGTTGCGACAACAAGATTTGAAGAATTATATTCCACCGGATTTGGAATAAATATAATATTACATTATTTCCAAGTGTGTCTGGAATTAAACGATTTTTTCTCTAGTTTTATGGACCTTGCACCACTAATCAGCTTTCCCTTCCCAATTCTATTTCCTCTCTACCACTTCTTGCTTATAAAGTACCAAGCACCACAAGCGGTAATGGTTCTGTTTATCCTGTACATGATTGTAGAGCCAATGATCTCCAGACCGCCGTTTATGGGGTTCGTTTTGAATGTACTCTACATCTTTAGATTCACAGAAATGCTCTTCTTGCCAAAAGAAATTTCTAGATTATCTTACCTCGATTACATGCAATTTCTGTCCTCATTCACTACCAAAGGTAATGTTTTCTAATCCAGATGAATACATGGAATTGGTGAATATTTCAAAATCTTCTCAGGATATGCTGGAAAATAATGCAATTCCTTTCAAAGATCAGAATGCTTATTATTATGGGAAAACACTGAGAACCTTGGCTATAAAGTATCTCATCTACCGTCAATTGCAACTGTACATCGACACTACTCATTGGTTTCCAGAGCCATATCAAACTACTGGATTGCAATTTCTTTGCGATGTATATTTGCTGGGTATCTTGCTATCGCTTTTACTTGATATTTTTGCAACAATCTTGCTCCATATTACCGCAAACTTGTTTAGAATACCAATTGTGCCGTTAATGAACCTTCCTTACCTTTCAACTTCAGCCAGAGATTTTTGGAGCAGAAGATGGAACTTGATTGTTGGTAATTGTTTACGAAGAGGTACTCTTTTGATAAATGTAGGGGTCTTTGTACCAATATTGATCATGATGGGATACAGGAAGCAAGTAGCTGAAGGTAAACCAATTCCATTTGGTTTAATTGCATTTGCTTCTCTAGGCACATTTTTAGCCAGTGCATTACTCCATGAATGGATCTTGTTTATTGTACTGGATAAGCCTTCCAGTTTTGAACAATTCAATTTCTTTATGTTACACGGTCTTATTTGCATACTTGAAGTTTTAGTTTCATGGTTTGCAAAATTGAATGGAGTTGATTTTGCGCAATTTCCTTGGATTCTCAAAGTACTTTATACCCACGGCATAATGTTTATCACTGGTCCATTATTTATGAATCCTTTCTTTAGAGAAAGAACCTGGAAAATAGTAAAACTGCCATTGATATTCTAACATGCTTGCTTTGAAATAAAGCTTTTATTGATTCTTTTTGGTTTGAGGATTAGCAACAAAGGACACTGCGCACTTGCTCCAAGGATTGGATTCAGTAGAAAAGTAATTTGGTCTGACATCCTCTTCTGCTTGAGTAGTTGTCAATTTAGTCCCTAAATCAAACAACAGTGGAATGAAAATGTGAGTAGCCAATTGATTAACAAATTTTTCACAATGAGTTTCATATAATGTTCCATTGAAAGTAACTAACTGTCCCTTCTTTTTACTGTTTTCGGGGTTCTTTTTGCTCCATCTATCTGGATCATATTCCAATGGTTCATCATAATACTAGAATTAATTTCAAACTAACCTCTTCGTTGAGATTTACACTTGCTGGTGATACGAACAAGGATTCATTTCGTTTAAAGTCGAACCCACCCATTGTTGCTTTATCCTTGAATACACCATACAGATTCATGGCACCATATCGTCTAGAGGTTTCAACAATGCAGTTGGTAAGTGTCTTGTAGATATTTGCTTTGAGCTCCTTTTCAACTTTTTTATAGAGTTTATCATCCTTCAACAAATGGTAACTGGTCCAACCTACTGTAGATACGACCCCAGAATGAGAAAGCAGGATAAAGTGGGCAATGTGAGAGGCGACGAAAATTCTATCTTCCTTGTCAATATTTGAATCCAGTAGAGTTTGCAAATAATCGTCTTCTTTTCCTTCCTTTGCACGTCGTTTAACTTCTTTTTCGATAATACCACCAATCATAGTCAATAGTCCAGAAAATTGAGAATTTGGCCCCAGTGGAAGCCCATAGTTACCCAATAATTTTAAGAATGAAAACTTTGCATTGAGTTCAGCTTGGTGCAGTTCATCGACTAAATCCGTACAGTTTTCGGCAACTTTGGGTCCAAAACAGAAGCGAATCATAGTATTAAAGTAAAGGGAGGATGACACAGCAAACAAATCCATTGAAGGGTTATTGAGATAAGGTTCCAGCTTGATGGTTAAGAATTGTTTCAACTCATTTGACATTGAAGACACAGCATCAAACTTTTTGAAATCTACACATTAAAGATAATTACATTCTTGGGCAATATCCATGAACTGTTGAATCTTTAAACGATATCCTTTCGTCATTAGCGGTCCGAGTTGATCCGCATAGTATAGGGAGTGACTGAAAGGAGATTTCTTGTCAGATGCCTCAACTATACTCTCTTCACCATACGCACAAACGGTTTCGGTTAAAACAATGTCAATCAAGAACACTTTTCCTTTCTTTAAGAACTGTCGCTGGAGAAATCCAATAGGATCCTAATGTTAATTGTAATTACTGCAGAAAATTGAATAAAGGTACCAAAGATTGGAACCCAGCTATGTGCTCGTGGAGGACGGACTGTATCTACCTTGAAGAATTTCATAATCAATAGAATACAGCCGCCAACGAATGGAATACCAAGAAAGACTACAAAGAATAGAATAAAAATCTGTATAGTAGGATCTGGAGTATTGTACAGGTCTGAGAAAAGGGTCAGAATTTCACCAAAACTACCTGTTCTGGATTTTGGAGTTTTCAAGTAGTCATCCAGAATGATTGTGCCTTCAGCACGCATGGCAGCGAGTGTTGGGTCTTCCATTTGTTATTAGAAAAAGCAAAGTTGTAAAAGTTATATCCTTGTGGCTTGAAGCAGACCATGCGCTACTTGATCAGGGTGCTTGGTGAAACACCACAAAAAATTTATAATTGTCTTGCGATACATTACTCTACCAACTCTATGGGAATGTCCGAAGAGATAGTGCCGAGTAGTGTGCCCCTACTTTGCTTAGTTTGAACCCAGCATTTCGTGAATGAATTACCCTTGAGGGTAATTATTGACACGTAGACTTGTGTTCCCTTGTAGTTTCACAAAACTTTTTAATCACAAGTTATCAAATATAAAAATGAAATATCGCTGGCCTATCGTCAAGTAATTACAGCCAGCAAACAAATATTCTCGAAAATCGGTAGATATACCATTAGGTTTCTTTGATTGTTTTAGCAGGCATGGAATTATGTCCAGAGCAGATAAATGTTATATCGATTAGTCAACGGCTGACATGCAGCATGCACTCAATTTTCAAGCAAGCTCAAGAGCGCATCAGATTCTAATTCAACTTCGTGAACGGATGATCACTGCTAACTGGATCCAAAGCCCTATTAATTAGAATTATTTTCAACATGAGATTTATTCTGGTAATACAAACCCTTTAAGGTCAGATTCTCTCAGTTTGTAAATACAATTTTTACAACGAGCTCCAACAACTGGACGGGTTTCAGTTACGAAGCTGCCATGAACTCTTCCAATCAACCCAAGCAGCGCAAATCCTTTAGCTGCAGCCGATAATTTACCATTTTCGGAAGAACTTGAAGAACCAGAATCATTGGACGGGGTTCTACTTCTGCGAATGTACCACTATATTTAATAAACTTTTTACAGCTGAATGGCAGTTTGGGCAATGGTATGGATTCTTGTAGTATCCATGTTTCGAATTGTACTGTTGATTGCGTCTGTACTCCAAGAAACTTTCGTATTCTTCTGGGGTAATGTCATTATGTGTTTGGTAAGGTGGAGGAAGATGAGTATCACTTGGCGCTTGAAGTTTCTCTTCGACAGACATTATTTTCTAAGTTTAATCAATGAAATTTCGCCTTTTGAGCCCTTTTAAGTTTGTCATCGTGAGTTCCGCCGCCGTTCAACCATGCATTTCGGAATTGTACAAGCGTACAAAATTTGTACTTCTATTCCCCATGTTGTGAAACAGAAATACATGGTTATATAAAGCAAACTTGACTAGTGATTTCGACTTTTTCTATTCTGGATAAATTCACAAATTTCCCTCACTTTTAATTTTGGTGAGATCTGTTACAATCTCCTGGTCAAGTCCCTGTAATTAATGTGATTGCTTCCTTGCCACACAAAGTCGTAAAGTTTTTATTACACAATGTCCTCTTGCTTGAGCGAAGCTCTATATGCCTTGCACTTGCGAAGGATATCAGCGTAATCTCTTTTCATCTTTTCAACATAAGGCGCTCCCTTGAAAGTTACTGTTTCAGACAGTTCGTTTTTAATTATACTCGCTATATCTTTGATTTTCGCATCAAGAGTGTGAAGCGGCCGTAATAACTTTTCTCTATGTTCTGCTTCCTTGAATCGAGCTTCCATTTGGCCTTTAGCAAAGAAGCGACTAAATTAATCAAGCAGTACGCTGGGTCTGAGGATGACATTTCAAACTCTTCAATTTCTTCCAATAACTTTTCCCTTTTGATGATAAGTTCTGACGCTTGCTTCCATAATTTAATTGCCTAGAATGAGTGAAAACTCACATTGTCTAGCTTTGCATACTTGTGAGATCCATATTTGATTGCCATATCCAGCTTTTGATCAATTGGCATTTGAAGTGAAACCCACAGGGATTCCAGCTCTTTTTGGGATTGAGATGCCTGCTATTAGCAAATTTTACATCCATTTCTGCTTTTGATTGAAAGTCTGCAATATCATCGTCATCCTGCATATCTTCAATTCTACGATTAATGTGAAATCACTTTTTTGGCTGTGGTTTGGCTTCATTGAAACCAGCAATGTAATCCAGCACTTCTGCGTTCCAATGGTTTTTCTGTGGATTAAAGATTTTCTCGATCCTCTCCAGTCGCTCTTGTTCTTTTTTCTTTTCCAGCCGCTCTTCTTCTAAATTCATTGAAAGAATCTTTTTCTGTTCCTCCAATTCCTGCAGTCTTTCTCTTTCTCTCTTATCTTGGTAGACCAGCATTGGAATAAAGTCTGAATACACACTCGCTACGAATTCATCAAAGCCATCCACAGTCACGACATTGTATTTCTTTGATTTTTTGTACATATTGGAGGGAATGTATCCTCCGAAATTGTATTTATAGTTGAACTTTGAAGATATGGTTTTTTTCATTGCCAAAAATCTGTTTCTTCTAAACTGATCAGCATGCAGGTTTCTTCTATTTATTCTCAGCATAATGTTTGCGGAAGTTGGAGTTTTCACTACATCCTCCTTCTTTACCACCAACGGTTTAAATGGACGAACGCACAAGGTTCTACTGATTCCAAAGTAGTCTTCTATTTTATGCTCGGCTGGCGCAGGCGGACATGCGTACACAAGTTCTTGTTCTATCATTAAACACAATTACCGTCATCCCTTTCTACCTTGTTTTTATCCACTGACTTCATAATTTCTGTATACAACTCTTCTACCTCCTTGAATCTACTGAGATTGGCATCTGATATTAGACATTGCCTTACCAAGGATATCCAAACTTGCAGTGTTCCCTAGGGCCTCTTTTGATATTGCGTTGATATCTGTTTTTCCATTTTCAGAAGTAACAATATAGTCCTTTGGAGTGCGATCAGAAACCCTCGACTTGAATTTTCTAACCTTTTTGTTCTTTCGATTAAAATCAAATACCTTCTGGCCCACGATTTCTTCTACTCGAGGATTCAGTTCTTCTTGAGTTTTAAGATCCACAGTCTTGATGTTGTTCAGTAGCGCATTAAAATCAAATTTGACATTGAGTGCACGATTTTTGAGATACCTAGGAAGAATCTTGCAAGTAATCTCAAATCAGCTATTGAATACCTTTGGATGTGTAGTTTTCTTTCTATGTACAGTTGACAATTCCTGGTGTGCCAACAATATTGGATCCTCAGCAATGCAGCTAGCAAAAGATGGAATCTGGGTTTCTTCATAATTCAAAATCTCTTGCGCTATTGTCTCGTGGGTGTCAAGTTTGTCATTTGACCAAATGACTGGAGAAACTTCTTCATTTTCATTAATCGGGGCATTAATTAAGCGAGTCAAATCTGATGCAATCATTTGCATGTGTGCCTTTTGCTCTGGGGACACCTTTTGTGTTTCTTCAACAGGAGTAATAATAAATTGTCTTCTCAGCAATCTTGCCGCTGTATCTTTAGAAGTTTCATCCTGAATTTTGTTTAATTCTTCCAGTCTCACTCTGTTATTGTATTCTATTATGACATTGTCCACTTTCAGTTTTGGTTGGGGCTTTATAAGCACTTCCAAATCATGATATAGCTACGGTTAATGAAAATTACGTCTCCGACACCATTTATATCATCTGCTCCCAAGATAAATCCATACCTTCGATTTCCTCTTCTTAAACTCAACTCTGCTCTTCCAATTATGTCTGTGTAGTATAATCTGAATTAATTAAGAGTACCGTCGGCTGAACATTGTTCGAAACTTGGAAATCAACCTTTCGCTGTTAAGGCTCTCATCAAATATTCCCGCTTTTGACATTCGCTTCTTTAATCTAAACATAATGGCCAAAACATCGTTCTTGATTACTCTAATTTCATCGAATATTTTGATAACCATGTTTCTGTTTTCCTCCACAGACAGCTGGGGAAAGAGCAATTTGTTAATTACATCAAATCGGTTTGCAATATTTAGAATAAATATATGAATCTAATTAAAGAATTATTTACGAATCCTCTCTTCTCATAATCAGACAGCCAATTGACAGTTTCGATTTCCGCTATTAATCCAGACAAGCTCTCACGGATATTAGGGTGTAATCCTGCATCCTTTTCGGTTTCAGTTGATAGTAATGCAGCAGGCAGTTTCCTTTCCTTTACGAATTCGTGTTCTTCTACTTTTGCTAAATCTGATATTGGCAACTGGTCGAGTCCTAACCGTCCGTACCGTAACCTTGGCCTTGTTTTGGCCAATTCCTCTACGTTTGCTAATAATGAGGTGTGCAGTTGTCGGCGAATTGAATCATGTCTTTCCGCGTGCTCTATTGCCTCCAAAAGCTTCTTTGGGTATTGCTCCAATTCCCATGTTGGAAACAATGATCTCAACAATTTCTTTTTTGGATTTGTACCTTTTAATTTATCAGACTTTCGTATTTCAGTTTGGAGCATTGTCAAGAGCAAAAATACGCGATAGCAAAATATTTACTTTATTTGGATGACAATTTAAATTTCAGTTTGAGTTTCTTTGGTGGATCAGTAGGAGGTGGTTGGGTGTCCACAGGAGGAGGTCGGGCTATCTCTGAAGGTGTTGCAGAATCTTGTAAAGTTTCAATTTTGCTGTTCTCCACTGGCTCAACCTTAATCATGGATACAGAGTCCACTTCCATAGCATCAACATTAGGTAATTTCTCTTTCTGACTCACGTCGATTTCTGCATTTCCAGTTGATTCTTCCGACACGGTAGCTGCTGCCGGTGGAGCTGGTGGTTTTAACTTCATCTTCAGCTTAATTGGTTTGAATGATAGTTTAGGAGTTTCTGGAGGGGCTGCAGGAGTAGGTGTGGCAGCAACCGGGGTAGACGTCGCAATTACAGGCGTCGGGGTTGCCATTACAGGAGTTGGGGTAGCAAATACTTCACTCACTTGAGGCGTTGGAACTTCTACAGGAGCAGGTGTAGCTACTGGTTGCTTAACTGGAGTTGACACCTTAGCAGGAGTTGATTTTGCTTTAGACCCAACTTTAGGTTTCACAGCTTGGAAATTAGTAATGTTTTTAGCGTATGGCTGGGTTAGAAAATTGTTACTTTGATTAGTCTCTGGTATAAGTTTTGAAGTTCCGTTCCGGCAGCATGTCCAAATGTTCCTTTCTTGTTGAACGTAAAGCAGTTCTTGAAGATCAGCTGCACATTTTCATGAAACTCGTTTAAATCTGAATATTTTCCTTCATTCAGTTTGATTGTAATTGTCTGGATATCAATTGGCTCCGTAATAATTTGATAATATTCTGGATACAGGTTTGCATCTACCGGGAATCTAAATATAGCAGAATGTTCTGATTCCAACATTTTGTCAATAATTTGAAGTGCATTTTCAGGAAATCCTTTTGCTCCGTCAAAGTCATTCATTGTGATTTCTCTATTAAATTTGAGCAACAAAATATTTGCATCAATAGCAACTTGAGAACCTGGTGGATTGAAAAGTATAGAATTTTCAAAGGTCAGTTGAACGTCCGCTATAAACTCTTCCTCTGTAGCATATTCATCGCTATCCAACTTTTTCTTCACTGTTCCTAAATCCATAGGGGTTTTCACAATGGTGGTATAAGTAGGAAGATTTAGAGCAATAGGATCAACCTAGAATTATATATAATTACTGGCTCTTTAAACCAAAACGAAATCTTCTGGGCAAACAACCGCTTCAGCACCTTACGAGCTCTATCGAAAGCAGGGTTAAGTTGCTTTGCAGGTTCAACCACTTTGACAACTTCCTTCTTTACTTTTTCTTTCTTTGGTTTTGGAGCAGGTGGAGGTATAACTGCTGTATCATCAACTGGAGAGCTTAAAAGTGGTATATCTATACTCAAATCATCAACCATGGCAGGTGTGGTAATCTTCATTGATGGCATTTTGAATTTAAGTTTAGGGGCAACAGGATTAAACTCTTTGGCCATTTCTAAGATTTTGTGTAGGTATTTTTGCACGGAATATTCCATTTTTTCACTAACATTAATGCTCCCTCTTACTATCCATTTCTCCAACTTTCTGTAAGAATCTGCAGAATATCTTTTAATACTTTTTTTCTTTTACCCTGCTGCGACCCGCCATCAACTTGCGCAATTGCCATAGCTACATATGACATTAATGCTCTGGAAGTGTAGTATCGTATCACAGCATCAGGGTCCAAAAGACATAATTTCGCCAAATATTTTACAATTGGAGCGTTATTCAACCCGGTAATAAGAATTAGTCCTTCAATAGCAATTTCTCGGATGGATACAAAATGCCCAAACCTAGAATAGAACAAGAATATTTTCAGGTTGGGTTGCATTAGCCCAGCAATTTGCCATTTTATCATTACTTCCAAGCACGTAACTGTAACACTGTTCTGATGTGATGGGGCAAACCTATCCCTGACAAGTAATCTATCTATTTCCTTGATGCAAATGTTAAGCAAGTCGTGATCTTCATCTTCAAAGAAATTTTTCACAGTTTCAGAGTTAAACCTTGACCAATTAGACAAATCAATTGGAAATTCCAGCTCTTCAACATCTTCGTTTCGTAAAATTCTCGTCTCCTTTATCTGGGACCTCTCCAGTAAGTTTGAAGCAATGTCATCGGCGGATTTTGGTCTAGCCAAAAACATGTTGCCAATGCAATCTAATAGCAGACTGAGTAAACCAGAATCAGTGTAAGAATTGTTGGTATTATCATTTAGTCGTAACACGTCAATCAAAGCTTGCCTGGATTTGCTTGGCGACCACCCTCTCGAATCTCTGAATTTAGATATCGCATAAATAACTGCTTGTAGCATATAGTAGTCTTGTAAATCTTCAAAATTATTTTGCTTTGGTAAATAATCGGGTCCATCCATACAATAGTTTTCCTTTAAAGTTTTTAAAAGATTAACCAATCCCATATTCTCTAGTTCTGGTGTATTAAAATTGACTAAAGCATACGCGGCTTCCATTCGAAGTCTGTAAAAGAAATTCAGATCCTTCATTAGAAGGGTCAATGTTGCGCATGTCGCTGAGCTAGGGATTTTCGCTAATGCTTGAATAGCCTCGTATTGCGCCACGACATCCTTATCTTGCCTTAGAATAGAATTCCACATGAAATCTTCCTGTTCGAATGTCTTGTAACACAACCATACTCCTTCAGGATCCAAACGAATCCATTCAAAAGTAATTCTATCAGGCTCGGCGATGATATCATGTCCTTCTTCTACTCCATATTCTCTTTGTTCATCCTCTTCTTCTTCATATTCTTCTTCTCCGTTTAAATTCTTTTTCTTTTTCTTTTCTGCCCCTCTCCTAATTCTCTTGTATTTTGTATGGTAAATAATGTCATAAATTTTAATAAATTCTTCAACCCGGATTTCGGTATCAAAAGTACCGCCAGGTTCTTGCACTCTAACTACCATTGGTCCCTATATTATTATATAGTTACAGTAAACTTGTGTGTTGCTCCCACCATTCCAGCATTACTAGATCTCTGTTGAATCTTTAATTCAATAACCATTTTTTTTCTGTTAAAGTTGTAGGTTGTAGTAAAAATTGGACTACCAGATCCGTAAATCCATTGGTCCGCAAATTCCTTCAATTCTAGTTTTCCAGATACCTTTCTAGCATACTTTAAAAACTGTAAGGTCCCTAAACCAGTGGTCAATTCCCCAGACATTTGAGTAACCAATATTTTATTGGCCATTTTTTGTAGCAACCCTTTTCCAAATCTCTTTTCCATCATATTCATTACTAGGCAGGATTTTAGATTCATTAGTTCCGCTCTAGTAGAGAACGCATCTTCAAAAGGAGAAAAGTGTTGACCAACGAGAATATCATCTTTTACTTTGTGGGTATTGATTGGACAAAGCGCAGGCTGTTTGACATCGATTACACACACTCTTTCCATGTCTTTTTTAATTCTAAATTTGATTTCATTATTTCCATTCATTTTGCGCATGAATTGATAAGAAATGAATCTAGTAAATCCCGCAATAATCCAGATATCTGCCCATGTTTCATGGTTGATGTATTGGCCAAACCATTGACAAGCCAGCCCTTGGACAAGGCAAAATCTTGTAGTAAACACATGATCAATTACATGTTCAGTTATTAATAAGTTGACACTGGATTACAAAACAGCTACCTTGCGATAACAACAGTGGCGCCAATGACAATAGGACAATTAGTGGTTTCTCCAAAGACTATTTTACATGAATTGAAAGGATAGGAAGCACCCACCCACTGTTCTATAAATTCAAGTGCTTGCGGCAAGTAAAAGCACGTTGCATGAATGCTATTTTTGAATTTCGATAGATAAAACACCTCCACTCTAGCTGGTGAAGGGGCGACTATTTCCGGCATGTCTTCCTACTGTTAATCTGTTTTTCAAATGAAATCAAATGCGATTACTTACGTCTTCATTTTTGATTGGTTTTGAATAAGAGAATTTTGTCGATTCGTATTCGCCTATCGATATCACAATACAATTTGGAGAAATCGGAGTATTCATTTCATAACAAAACAATACTCTATCATTATCAATCGAGCTCTTTCCCAGCAAATTTCCGGTGCAAATAACGGTAAAGTTACTTGGGACTGTAATTTGAAAGTCAAAAATGTACTTGTCCTGAATATTGTCTATGCACGGCAACCACCATCTTGCTTGTTGTTTAATAGCGCTTATTTGGCATTGGACTGATTTGTGTTGTTTTTCGTAAGGGCCAAACCTGCATTAGAAAATCAAAACCTAAGATGAAATTAAAAGTTACCATTTCAAGTCAAAGTCGTACTCAATATCCAGTGTTATCAGGTCACTAGTGTCCATATTAATCGTCAGGTTTCCATCCTTCTGTTGGTAATCTGTAATATTGTTGTTTAGCAGCAACGATTTAATGTTGACCAAGGAATTAATCACCAGCTGCTTAATTGGTTTTGTAGGCTGAAATACTAGTGAACAAAAACATTTTGGTTTATGAATGAAATCAATATCGAGACAAACCACACTCTTTATGATTTCAAGATCTTTCATTTTTTTCAAACTTGGAAAATCTACTACGACTTGAGAAGTGCTGGTCTCTTGCGTTGGATACTAGAATCTATCACTTGAAGCGGATAGAAATGTCTCGCCTATGAGGTGATCCCAGTCCTAAGGTGCTGCGAAGCATTAATTTTTCGATTGAACCGATTGGGAATATCGCTTTACAATTATCCAAAGAGTCTATGAAATATGGAGGCACAGCAAGAGTTACATTAAAAAAATACTTTAATTTAAATCCAAATGCCAATGACAGCCATCACGATGCATCCACCAACTACATACCAATAGTCAGACTTGAAGTAATTATTGTCGAAATGCGGTGACAAGATATTGCAAAATCCATTAAAAATCAAGATCCCAGCCGAGAGCGCATCAAATGAACCTTGAATAAACAAAGATTGCGCAGAGTGCTCCTTGACAAACATGGAGAGCAAAATACCAATTAAAATACCAATTGGGGCTGTGGACGAATAAACAACGGTCATTAATACCATCTTACTCTTTGCAAAAGAAGCTTCCGAAAAAACCTGCATTAGCTCGAACTTACTGCTGACAATGCAATCCCTTCAAAGAATTGGTGAATTGAAATTGCAATCAATAGCGGGATAAATTGTTCAGTTGCTGTCCCTAATGCGATCCCAATCAAAACAGAGTGGAAAGATATACCACACTCAAGAATAAAAGCTGCCAACTTGCTAGTCTTTCGTGGTTCAATAGTCCCGTAGCTACAATTGTTAATATCCATTGGCTTGGTAGCTAATAGCTGGAATCCAAAAGTAATCAATGTTCCAATCAAACAAAACAACCCCGCAAAAGCATCGTATCCCAATTCAGGAAGACAGTCATTCATGAAGATCTGATTCGCTGGTACAAACATGTGTATGTAAGCTGTTGAAATGATTACCCCGCACCCGAATAGTTTAAGCTTGGTGATTATCAGCTGGGAATGCAAGAAAGACTCGAGAGCGGATGGTACCATGGTCCCTATACAAGAAGCGAACATTACTATAAAGATGGATACAATGTGTAGATGTAGATCATAGTCGTCATTGGCGAAGGTGCACTGCATTTTTCTAAAAAAAAGTTTGAGACATCGTGGTACAAATGAGTAATGATAGCTCGAGAGTTTTAATATAGTAAAAGTAAAATTATTGGAGCAAAACAAATAAAGTTTATTTACGACGATTGAGAGCTTCAAACGGCTGTAAATAAGCTTGCTTGAATGAATCAAGACCATTCTGTGAAAAGCCATAACCAACTTCCTCTTCACCGTTTTTGAGTCTCGCATAGACGCTATCACAGAATACATCCAAGTCCATTCCAATCTTTGCTAATTCCGGGTTCAAATCAGTATGAATTGCTGGTGGTGCAATTTCCAATATTTTTACATTGGTATTTTTCAATTGATCTCTTAGAGACCAGCAATAGGAGTGAAGAGCAGATTTAGTAGCTGCATAGATTGGGAAAGTTACATGAGGCACAAAAGCAAGGCCAGAAGTTACAAACCCAATTGCAGCATTTGGCTTTTTCAATAAATGATCCATAAACAAGATTGATAGATGGATTGGACCATTAAGATTAATATCTACTTCAGATTGGGTTGTCTTCCACGAAACTTGAGATTCCTTTTCTACCTGAACATGTCTTTGAATACCAGCATTGTTGATGACAATATTAACATCAGGATAGCGTTCGAGCGCTGTTTTCACAAGCTGAACCCTAGATTCTTCAGTTGATACATCACCAACTAGAATTTCAAACCCACGGTTTTCACATTTGACGTGTTCAAGTAGCTGCTTTCTGCGACCTACGAGAATGACCTTGTTTCCATCTTTGAGCATTCTCTTTGCGAATGCCAACCCAATACCGCTACCACCGCCAGTAATGAGAATAGTGTTTCCAGTCCAGTTTTGAATTCCGTTTGTAGCAACCATCTTGATGTGGTATAGAATAATTCCATCCTATTTATAACGATCTCCTTTAATATTAAGATACTCGATAAGGCACCGAAAATACAGCCTCAGTCGGGCTTCCCTAGTTGGGACAATCAAGCATAAATCCCAAAATTGGTGTAAACTATGCAAGTTTAGTCGGAAAAGATACGTTACAATGGCTTCTCAATGAACAACCAAATATATGCTCTTCAAGATTTCTGGTTCGCAGTTTGTTTCTTGATGTAATTTTCCTAATCTTTTCGAAATACCGAATTGGAAACTCAGAGAATTGGTGAGTCATAAAGACTTAATACTGGGTGGTAAACAGCAATTGCTTTTGCGGCCCTCTTTCCCATATTGGCGGGACATTGGGCAGTCTAATAATCAGCTTTGAAATTAGTAGAGCTCAAAAGATTCAGTTTGCAGAGTTTCCTCAAAGTGATCAATGCATTCCAAACGAATATCAATTAGGTGGCAAAGCTTTGAAACAAGACAACAATCTGCTTCTTCTCACCTCCTCAAATGGTATTCATCTATTCGCCATAGCTGGTGTTTATCAATTGAGACTCTGGTGAGAATTCAAATTTGGTCCAGAGAATATTGGCAGGTACAGCGCACTGGTCTTGCTAATACCAAAATCAATAGCTTTGTAAAGTCGTAAATTTCAGTTCACAAGGCAGAATTTAGCGAAGGTAGTCAACTAAATTACCCTA
>JADIIZ010000066.1:0-71901 GCA_027604345.1 Boothiomyces sp. JEL0866
GTCCCATGAAATCCTTGAACGAAAGTAATAGCCTATTATTGTATACATCGATTCCACTAGAATTTACGCTAGATGTTCTAAACCCACGACCGTCCTTCAAATCTCTAAATTTTTCAAACGTCAACCGATCATTTAAAAGGCTACTTAGAAATAACGTACCTGAAAGATGCGATTACCCAACATAAAAGTAAGGATGCACCAATCACTACCAGTATTACTCTTTTGTAAAACTCTTTCATAATCATTTTGATAAGAAGCATTTTTTAATTTATATCACGCATCAACCGTTTTTGGGAGACACGAGTTTCAAGGTAAAATTTAAACTGGGGACTGGACCAAAAAGACAAGGTACAAAAAAGAGTATAAATTGGCAGAGATATCTATGGCAAATCCGTGTTGTATTTACTGGTATGAAGTTGTTTTCAAGCAAGAAAGTTTGAACTCTACAACTGCGGCTCACAAAGCAAAAGTGGCATTGCAACATTCACCAAAGATGGCGGTGTAATTTAGTTTAGACCACAAATGACATTAAAGGTAGCCCGCCATTTGAATTATTGCCTAAAGTGGCTGGTTATCAAAGAGTTTAAAACCAAATGAATCATGGGTAATCGATAATTGACAGACACGCACTATTTCAATCAGCGTCTAACCTTGAGAATTGAAAAGTAAACAACAGATAGTATAAGAATGATTTATTGCGCATATATGAAAGAGTGTTACAGAATCAAGGACAGACTTGATCCCAGTATTTATAAAACATGTCGTGTAAATCATAAAAAAACTGATGCTCTGGTTTGATATCTTGCGGTTTATCTCTGCTACTCCTCCAAGGCTTTCCATAGTCACCATGTATAGTATCGGTGAAATGAACAACTTTAAGGTTCTCATTTAATGCTTTACGGTTATGCTTGTACTCTTCTGGTAAATCGTCCAAGTATAAAAAGTGCTTGTTTAGTATACCATACAAGTTTGGCAAGTATCCTATTTGGTTTTTGTATAGAACATTCAATACGTCCATGTCAAACAAGCTGTTGTCTGCTTTTGACAATTGAACAGCAGCGTTAAATATTTCTTTTGATGGTTTTCCAACAATTACAGTGGTAGTAAAAAAGGGCTGTGAAAGCCAAAATGCTCTCGGTGACCAGAATAGTTCAGTGTCCGGTAAATCAAACAAGTGATCAATGTTTGACATTAGCAATATATCCGCATCTAGGAAAACGAATTTGTCGTAGCCCCAATCATTGAAAATCTGGAATTTAGTGATTGCTTCCTTGTAGTAATCGTTTACGTGGTTTTCGGCTTTGTTTGATTCCAAGACATCGACTTTAATTGTCTTCATTCCAAGATTATGCATGCTGGTGAGGGTATCGATCCCCAAATTTGTATACAAGGCAACAATGTCTATTGAAGGATCTGTTCCAACTTCTTTAAACCTTTTCGCAAACATCATTGAGCAGCAGGCGTAGTCTCTGTTTGTAAGATAAAACATGTAAGCTCTCTTTGTTGGTTTTGTATAATTTTTAATCAGCGATTGTTGAAAGATGTGTGAATCCGAGGTTTTGATTTCTTGCACTTTTGTAGGAAGAGGGTCTGAAAATCCTTCGACGTTGAGCGATAAAACGAAAATCACAAGGATTAAAACAAGAGCAAATATTGCGGTAAAGTATTTCTGATTTTTGCTGACCTTCATTTTTTTCAAACTTTTTTCTAATCAAGCTATTTAGTTTCATGTCACACACTGTGGCTTTGTTTCTCCACTTGGGGAATATTAGATAAAGCAACACGGTTAATGACTACGTCTAACAGTTCATATGGTGACAATAGACTTCAACTCCAGTACTGTTCAAGTCTAGAATTCAACACCATGAAAAAGATAAATGATTGCATTGATCAGTGACACCAGAGCCGCACTTAATAAACTACTTATTACGTGGATCCGATTAATATTCTAGTAATATTGCAAGAATTGAATCAAAAAGCTTTATTTGGGGCAATGCTGGTCATAATAGGAATTAAACAGATCCAACAAATCATAGTAAAACTGATTCGATATTATTTGGTTTTTCTCTAGAACTAGTCCAAGGCTTAGTTTTTGAAACGCTCTCTAGTAGAAACCGGCAAGTACTTTGCAGACTGAGCCTTGATGAGTTTAGAAATATGATTAGTCAGTTCAGTAGTAGGATACTCTACTACAGAATAAAACAAGTACGCAAACGAGTATGAGGCAAAGAGCAGGTACCAAAAGAAATTGACTGGATCTTCTTGATGAGTCCACAAGTACAATACAAACGAGTGAGTCAAATAGAGAGAGAATGAAATCTTGCCTGAAAACACCAAAAAGTTCCATTCGAAAAACTTTGATACTGTGCCTGGTAGTAAACACTCTTTTGTTAATAGTATTGCTAGAAATATTGAAGTATAAGGGAACCCTGGAGTGATTCCTTTTTCAAATATCCACTGCATAAATAATCTCTTGTATCCCAGTGACAATATCCATATACCCAACAGACAACTCAGTTTATCCAATATGTTTTCTAAATACTTGCTCTGCTGTATCGTTTTCTGTATGTTCAGTTGTTTGAGATGCACATAGATGATTGCAAACGAACTCCCATTCAAAAAAGTGTTGATGTGCATGTGCAAGTAAGATTGTCCGTCTCTGAGTACTCTATAATCGCCGTAGAGTGTTTTTATAATACACAAGAATACAGGAATGAACCACCACCGCCTTGCAAACACAACTATTCCAATATACACTGGAATAATAAAATAATATTCCAGTTCAACAGGCAGAGTCCAAAACACATGCGGTCTGAATTGAAAAGTAATTATCTGCATTAGCATAATTTACCTGCCACAAGTTGTAATCTCTTCCTTTCAGGAACCAGGCTTTTTGTTGATCGTCATATTTCAACATGCTGACCATAACTGCACAAACAAAGAATGCAGGATACACCCGGAGAAACCTGCGAACAAAATAATCAATCATCATTGTAATCCATTCATTTCTCCCTGCACTTTTCTCGACTAATTTCAATGATTTACTGTATAATATTAGTGTTAATAGAAATGAAGAGAGGACAAAAAACGTATCGACTCCGTTTTCTGGGATGATATACATTGCATGGCCAAGTACTACTGTGAAAGCTGCCAGTCCTCTAATACCATCCAAAAACAAAAATCTGTCTGACATGCAAACTATTTTTTTGCGACAAAGCGTTTCAAATAGTGGATGCCACAGTCAACTTTACTCTGAGTCTCTGCTAACTGTAGATAAACTCTTATGACTGCGATAACTTTCCATGATAGTAAAATTGTAATCCTTGCAATTATTACAGTTGTAATATTGCAAAATCAGTGGGGAAATTATTTCAACCTCATACCATAAATATTTGAAGAGATTTTAGATTAAAAAGAGTTTAATTGACACTGTTATTTTGAAACATATTGACTGTAAATTGCTTTTTGTTATAGTTATCTAGGTGTAAATCAAAATGCGGAAGCAATCTTGAAATAGCCAATATCAGGAAAGCATATATCTAACCGTTTATTGTTTTTGTACATCTGTGCCTTCACTATCAGTCGACCCATCAACACTAGTTACAATAGATGCTTCAGGGTCTTTCTCTACAACAGGCACCTTTTTGAATCTAGCAAGAAACCCTTGGTCATTTCTTTTAAACTTTTCAACAAACTTGCTAAATTTGCTTTGACTGGTAGATACAGGCAGACTAGGATCAACTTTGCGTTTAATCAGATTCGAAATGTAATTGGCAAGTTTTGATACTGGATATTCTACCAATAGATACATTAGATAAGCAAATCCAAAAGCCGCGAACAACAGAAACCAGAAAAAGTTGATTGGGTCATCTTGGTGTGTCCACAAGTACAATACAAATGAATGGTTGAGGTAGAGTGAAAAGGAAATCTTGCCTGCAAAAATCAAAAAGTTCCATTCAAAAAACTTTGCCACTGTTCCAGGTAGTAAACACTCTTTACATAATAATATCGCCAAATAAATTGATGTGTAAGGGAATCCACTTACAACTTGTTCGTTAAATATCCAGGTCATGAACAATCTCTTGTATCCGGCACTTAACACAAATATCGCTAAACAACAAGATAGTTTATCCAATGCCCATTCCAGATACGTATTTTCTTGGATTTTGTCTTGGATTTTTGTCGCTTTCAACTTAACATACAAAATTGCCAATGAACTTCCATTCAAAAAAGTGTTGATATGCATAGACAAGTCAGACACGTTATATCTAAGCACTCCGTAATCATAATAAACCGCTCTGGCTGTAACCAGCACTACTACTATTGGCCACCATCTTTTTACCAGTAACACCAACCCAACATAAATTGGAATAACAAAATAATACTCTAATTCTACTGGAAGAGTCCAGAATATGTGCGGTCTGAATTGAAAAGTAACAACCTAAATTACTATAGAAATACCTGCCATAAATCATAATCTCTCCCTTTTAGAAACCAAGCTCGTTGTTGTTGAGCGTATGGTAAAAAGTTTACCATAACTGCAGTTACAAAAAATGCAGGATACACCCTTAAAAATCTTCGAATAAAGTAGTCCAAAAGCATCCATAACCATTGCTTATAATTAGCACCATTATTCAACAATTTGCTAGCTTTTGTATATAGAATTACTGTTAGTAGGAAAGCTGATAAAACGAAAAAAGCGTCTACTCCGTTTTCCGGAATGGTGTACCCTGCATGCCCAAGTACAACTGTAAATGCAGCTAATCCTCTAATTCCGTCCAGGTACAAAAACCTGTCTGCCATTCTATTTTGGGAAAAATCGTTTCAGCAAGTCTGATGGCGTCACTCTAACCATAACTGTTCCTGTGTTTCAAAGCAATGTTCAATTCTTTAATATTTCATCCATATGATCAAGTATGGGTGGTTGGCTCCTGAGTCCGAAAATTCCTAAAGAATCATGAGTCATAATTTGTATTAGTATTTCCTGAACGACACCAAACAAATCCATATTTGATCAATCGCTGTGAGAATATTGATTAGACTTGGTACACTATTGTCACATGGCAGACAAACTACCCCTGTAGAGTTAAAAGTATATTTTGTCATGTGATTACCATAGTTCTGGTATATAAGCTATGGTTTTTTCAATTTACACGCAATCTCGAAAATGATTACCTTCGAGTTGAATTACACCAACCAAAAATATATCAGATTACCGCCTCCAATCAAGCAGTATCAGCTACTCATCACTACTACTCACAAATACACTCTTAGTTCTCCTTTGAAAACAACGAAAAAGAGTGATTATGAATATATTGTTCAAATTGATACTCCTGGAGTTTATGAATTCAAGTTGGATAAAGAGTTTACCGTCGTGGTAGATCCAAGGCTTTACGTCAACAAACTGCTACCTCTTGGTACTCGCTGCTAATTTAGATGGTATTAGTATTATTACAATCATTCCAAAATGGATGCCACCTGTCGACTTATGGATCAAATACTTTAAACAAATAAGTGACCAAGGCTACAATATGATTCATTTTGCTCCTTTGAATACCAGAGGAATTTCAAATTCACCCTATTCAATCAAGGATCAACTTTCACTGTCAAATGATTTATTCAAGAATGAATTGAATGAAAAAGAAAAAGAAGAAGAGTTGGAAAAAGTATTGCACGAGATTAGAAAACTAGGGTTGATTAGTACCACTGATATTGTATGGAATCATACTTCATGCGATTCACCTTTCTTGTCGGAACATCCAGAGTGCGGTAATGATGATACTAAATTTAGGTAATTATTTTTGATATCTAGGTATTTTTCATTTAATCTCTAGGTAACACAAATATCTAATTACAGGTATGACTAATTTTGATAATAGGTAATCAATATTTAATACAGGTTACAATCTTGTTACTGCTCCTTATTTGAGATCGGCATTTGAATTGGATGAGCTTTTACTTACATTTTCTCATGATTTAAACTTAGAAAACACTCAAGATTTGGATAACATCATGTCAAAGTTTGCTAGTGAGTTGGATAATCTCAAACTTTACGAGTTTTCCATTATCCACAGCGATCAAGTTGATTTATTCATTACCAAATTCAAAAAATTGACACTGAAGCATCAATCATTTACCATAAAGCAAATTGAAAAAGAAATTGTCAGAGAAACAGATTTCAAGCGATTCCACAAGAAAATTAATATCGAAAGAGCTATTGAAATTGTTCAATCCATTACCAATGAGCCTGATTTGGAACCAAATGTTAAAGAATTCAAAAAGATTGTTGATGAAATCAATCTCATTTATTATCAAGAGTGGGATGCTGACAGACAAATAATACTTGAACAAATTCGTAACCGTGCCAAATATTTGCGGCTAGATGATCATGGGCCAAAACTAGGTCCAGTTTCGAAAGATCAGCCTTTAGTAGATACATATTTTACCCGTATTCAGCATGAAAACCCTGATATGAGAATGCTGGCTAACAATGGATGGATATGGAATGCTGACCCATTAGTCAATTTTGCATCAAAAGAATCCAAGGCATATTTACAACGTACTGTTATTGCCTGGGGCGATTGTGTCAAACTTCGCTATGGAGATAAAAAAGAAGACTCTCCATGGTTATGGGAACATCAACTTCAGTACACTTTGAAAATGGCAAAACTATTCAAAGGATTTAGAATCGACAACTGTCATTCTACTCCAATCCATGTTGCTTCGTATTTATTGAGCAAAGCTCGTAAACTTAATCCAGATTTGTATGTTTACGCAGAACTATTTACAGGGAGCGAAGAAAAGGACGTTTTATTTGTGCGTAAATTGGGAATCAATTCTTTGATTAGAGAAGCTATGGTATATGAAATTAACGTAGAATGCGTGGGATCCTCATGAATTATCTAGACTGGTACACCGTCAAGGTGGTTCCCCAGTTGGTTCGCTGCACTTGAAGAATGAATATTTCCCACTTGATATGCTTGGCCACGATATCGGGTCTGAATACACTGAACTCGAACATGACTTTATTGTTAACGTAAAGGAAGGCGTTCCACATAATTTGTTTATGGATTGTACTCATGACAATGAAACTCCTCATCAGAAGCGTACTGCGATCGATACATTATCGAACGCCGCTCTTGTAGCAATGTCAAATTGTGCAATTGGTAGTGTGAAAGGGTATGACGAAATCGTTCCAAAACTGCTCGATGTTGTTCAAGAAACACGAAAGTACAGGCTACCAAAAGCAATCGAAGGTATTATTCCTGCAAAAACCGTTTTAAACAAGTTACATACGAAAATGGCAAGATTGGGATACTCGGAAATTCACGTAAACCAAGAACATGATTATATTTCGGTTCATAGAGTTCACCCAATTACCCATGAAGGGTACTTGTTAATTGCTCGCTGTGCATTTAAGCACCAAACCCAAGATAAGCACTCTACAATCAAGTTACGTAACCAAAATGTCAAGTTAATTGAAGAATATAGCTTGGAAAAATTAACAGTAACGCACAACGGACACATTCCATATGAGCATGCTCCAGGTGATGCTCCGACAGAACAAGATATGTTGCCCCACAGAACTAGACCAAATTTATATCACTCTGTTTCACAATCTGATTTGCATTACGATGCCGATCAATACTGTGATATTAATGGTGGCTGTATTTTTGGGTTGAATACCAGATTAACTACGGGCGGTAATTTAACAAATGTGGAAGTCGTGCCTTCCGAATTGTCTTTTGAATCACTGATTTCCATCACCAACAATTTCCAACCTGGGTCAGTTGTACTGTACAAAACTTGGATGGCAGGCACTGGACTAAACGAAGAAAAGGATGGTGTACTCCAGCAACTGTGGGAATCACTGGGGATGCAAAACAAGAATTTCGGAGTTGAAATTATGAGTAGATTGGGAGATTTGACTGGTCAGCTTTGGTTTGCACACCAAAAGATGCCAAAAAGTCTTGCCGAAGCAATTGAGCCACTCTCTCCTGCAGAAATTAACATTGTAATGTATCGCGTAGGAAGTGAAGAATATGATACCATTAAAGAAAGCGAATATGAAGTTCCTGGGTTTGGAAAATTAGCTTATTGTGGGCTGCAAGGATTCGTAAGCGCTCTTACTGCCGTTGCAACTAGCAATAACCTTGGTCATCCTGTGTGTGATAACTTGCGAAATGGCTCATGGATGATGGATTACATTATCTTTAGATTAAAAAAGTACTTGCCGCTGTTTCCGAAATTGGAGAAAATCGTTGACTGGCTTAGCTATCGTTTGGAAATTGTAAAAAAGTTGCCGCTTGCATTCAAACCAAAATACTTCACAATTGTCGTATTTGTTGCGTATGAAGCAATCAAACTCCATTCCCTTCGACTTCCAAAATCAAAGCTGCTGCAAAAAATTGATCTCAAAAGCATGAATTCCAATCAAAAGTTTGCTATTCAAAATATTCTCACTAGTTATCAACTGTACGGCTCTGTCAAAACTGCTAGTCTCGTTCCAAATAGCTATCCGTTACCCCTTCACAGAGCTAACGAAACAGTTGCAAAGTGGGAAAACCTGTGTTCGTTGGCAGCAGGTCTCCCGCATTTTTCAACAGAATATTGTCGTGTTTGGGGAAGAGATGTCTTTATTTCAATTCGAGGATTGTTTTTACTGACAGGCAATTTTGAAGCTGCTAGAGCGCACCTGATTGCATTTGGGTCGACTTTGAAGCATGGCCTTCTGCCAAACCTTTTGGATCACGGTATATTCCCTAGATATAACGCCAGAGATGCGTGCTGGTTCTGGCTATCAAATGTAGTAGAATATTGTACTGAATCCGACGAAGGCCTAGACTTTTTGAATGCGCAAGTTGCTCGTAGATTTGTTCCACTTCCACAATACCGAAACAAGGACAAAGAACTCAAAATTGATGTTCAAGATGATTTTATTCCGTATACCGATGAACGATGTTACAAATACACTTCCACAATTGGGGAAATATGTCATGAGATTTTGGAGAGACACGCAAATGGAGTTGAGTTTAGAGAGTGGAATGCAGGCAGTAATTTGGATCATGCGATGCGGGACGAAGGGTTCAATATTAGTATTAGCACCGACTGGCGAACAGGTTTTGTAAAAGGAGGAAACAGATGGAATTGCGGGACTTGGATGGATAAGATGGGAGACTATGAACATGCTGGCACTCGAGGGGTTCCTGCAACTCCTAGAGATGGCTCTCCTATTGAAATTATTGGTCTTCAAAAGTACTTTTTGAATTTTGCAGCCAAGTTGCCAGAAAAGTACTGGAAATGGAAGGGTGTTGCAGTTCAAGGAAAACTAGTCACCTATAAAGAGTGGAATGATAAACTTCAAGAGCATTTTGAATATGAATTCTATATTCCTCTTGGTAATATATATTAATGTAGAAAACAACGAGAAATACCACCTTGAAAGACCTGATTTGGTGAACAAGCGAGGTATTTACAAGGATTGTATTGCCACATCGGTGCCATTTACTAAATACCAACTTCGACCAAATATTTGTATTGCCATGGTCAAGTCTCCGGAACTTTTTGATCCTGAGCACGCAAGAAACTGCTTAAAGATTATCAAGGATACTCTAATTGGCCCTCTTGGAATCAAAACGCTTGACCCTAGTGATTGGGCTTATCGAGGAATCTACGACAACAATAACCAATCAAATGATCCTTCTGTAGCCCATGGATTTAACTACCACCAGGGACCAGAATGGGTGTGGGTAATGGGTTACTTTCTCCGTGCTTACCACTATTTCTTTACCAAAGCCCCTAGCCACCCACCAAATGTAAGTTTTATTAATTCAGGTTGCCGCATATATTGAAGAAATTGAAAAGATTATCCTAGAGCACAAATCATTCATGTTGAATACAGACAAGAATCCTTATCAAGGATTACCTGAACTCACAAACAAAGATGGGGCTCTGTGTCCTCCAAGTTGTCCTACACAAGCCTGGAGCAGTGCAGTATTTTTGGAATTGATTAACGATCTTTTGTAGAAAAAAATCAAGAATAAATCCATTCATCTCTTTATTTCATAGTTGGTGGCATAAATTCATTGCGCTCACTTTCGTTAATAATTCCGATATTAGTCATACTTCCAACTGGAGTAGTTTCTCTGGAGGGCTTTTCTATTCTTGATTCGTTAAAGAAGTCAGCTAAAGCACTAGTACCAGATTTTGCCTTTTCTTCCTCGTCAGAATCTTCAAAATCTAAATCATCTTTAATTTTTCTACGTGTTTTAGGTTTGGATTTTTGAATAATTGGTGGTTGATAATTCTGAGGTTGGGGGGTCGCTCCTGTATTTGCCATGATTGGTAATTCTCCCACTGGGCTTGAATTGGTCAGTAAAGGTGGTTGAATGGCTGTCTGCTTAGCATTTTCTAAAGCTGGTGGTTGAACAGAAACTTCAGAGGCAGCACCCATGGTAGGTGGAATTGCTTTGACCTTTTCGTTCTGGAACGGCATTAATGGAGGTTGCTGCACAAAGGTTTGTTTTTGATCAATTGTATCGCTGCGAGCAAATGACACCATAGTATTTTGAGAAGGCGAGGAGGCGGCCATCGCAATTGGAGGCATTATATCTGCATTTCTCTTTACTTTGTAAGTTTCTGTTGTGTGCACTGTGCTTTCTGTCACAGTAGTTTGAGGTTTCTTGCTTGAAATTGATCTTGAAAGACTGGCGAATGTGCCAACATTTTCTATATTCGGTAGTGTAATTGGATCTTTCGATCTGGATCTTTGCTCTGGTGGATCTTCGACTTGCGGTGAAGATTTCTAGAGTTATCGATCGAATCACCTTTCTAGTGTACAATATACCCACAAATATTAGTATACCAACAACCACAATCGCGGCAACAACTCCTATAACCACTGGTGTAGAATTTGAGCTTCCAGAATTCGTCGTGTTTGAAGAATTGGAAGAATTGGAAGTGGCTGGACTTGTAGCGGCTAGACTTGCATCAGTGGTAGTAGTTGCAGCTGAAACAGATAAATCTCCAAGATTAAAATTAACATAGTAGTCCATATTTTGAATTGCAACTGGAATTGGTCCTTGTAGCTTGTTTCTGGCTGCGGTAAGAGTGTTTAGCTGTTTACAATTCGCCAATTCAGCTGGAAGTGTTCCTGTTAGTTGATTATCATTCAAAGTTCTACATAAGCACTTTAGTTACAATTCTTTTAGCTTTACCAAGTTCCCAATAGAATTTGGAATATTTCCTGACAGTGTGTTGTTGTTAAGATACAAGTAGGTCAGATTAGTAAGGGATCCAATGGATGTGGGGACTGACCCTGCCAGCTTTGATAATTGCAAATGTCTATGTTAGTAAATGACTACAATTCTACGATTCCAGAGTTACTATCATCGCAAATGACTCCAGAGTCCTTGCAGCAATCTCCCGTTTTAACAGTTGGATTTCCGGTGAGCACAGGTCTAATATTTTTATAATAGTTTTGACAATCTAGAGACATGTGGATTTCTATTTTTTCGTTTATTTATTTGTTTCGCTGTTGCCTCCTTGGTATGCGCCCCACACTTTACGCCTCCGGCCAACGCGGTGCAAGTTTTGTATTGGAAGGTAAAGCTGATGGAATTGGTTTACCGCGGTAATAGAAGGAAAATTCAATGATGGATATGATTTCCGATAATGTTTATTTTCATGCATTATTTTTCCTCCTCTTTCACGAATTTCCATTGGTGTCACATGCTTTGACAGATATTCAACCATGAAATCAAAGAATATAAAAGATATTTATTACTTGGATATTCCAAATCCCTTTTCTTGGAGCAATTCGAGAGAAAATTCATACAAAGCCTTTTGTTTGTCTTTTTCGTAGGAAATATCAGAGGAATCTAAAAGTTCGTCAATTGAATAGTATTTTCCAGAGGTCGAATATTGAGGGTCAACAGTTAGTTTAGCTAGGAAAGGAATTGTACGGTCCAAAGTAGAAGTCTGATTTCTTACTCCATTCCACCAACTAGTAATTGCAAGCCTAGTTTCAATGACAATCTTTATAATTGGTTGCATTATGCCCAAGGCACGCATAAAACCAGTATCACCAATAAATCCTGGATCATAACTGGTTACTATAATGTCTGGACGTCTTTCAGCCAAATTGTAACCATAAAGTACATTTGCAAGTTTTGAAGAAGAATATACTGAGGAGCCGTAATGTTCTTTGGGTCTTGCCCATCTTTCCAAGTCAAATACAGGGGCATCAACACCAGAACCAGATTTTGGGTCATGAGTTCCAGAGGACACTAGAATAACTCGGTCTAGGTCGTACTTTAGGAGTAGTCTTTCGGTCAAATAAAATTGGCCAAGATGATTTGTTGCAAATGTTGATTCGAGACCTTGAGGTGAAAATTCCAACTGCCAACTGGAAATACCTGCATTCAAAACTACAATATCAATATTTACCGATATGGAGTCACAGAAGCGTTTCACACTTTCCAAGTCTACTAGATCTAGCTCAAATCCTTCTGCGCTTCCATTGTTGTCCTTTATTTCACGAACTACATCATTGACTTTCTCGATGGATCGAGAACAAACCAAGATATGATGTTTTTGTTTGGCTAGGTATAGCGCAAGTGCTTTTCCGATTCCTGAAGTACTTCCAGTAATGAGAATGTTTTTTTGCATGGAAAATTAGCTTGTAAAACTGTTGCATTTTATACAGCGCAAACCCGACGGATATCCGTGCAAAGTGAGAAATAGAAATTCAATTATTTGAGAGCAATGTTTTAGCGGTTATCAATCAGGGATGTGGCAGCAACTCATGTGGGCATTTTTCTTTCTGAAAACCGTTATGCTTTTGCTGCTGATCGAGCGGTCACTAGCACTGCAGTACTATCTGTACAACGGTGTGCAATTTGTTCATAATAGAGGTATTCTTTATAACAACAACTGTTTCTGGACAAACAGTTTGAACGATATTGTCACCATCGAAGAACCAGTTGGACAAGTGGAATGTGGGAGAATTTGCAGACAAACCACCGGATGTACTCATTTCCAGTATTCATATTCCAATAACAATGATGCGGGTACTGTATCCACATTTATAAACGGTCGTTGCACACTAAAGAGCGGTGATATTAATCGTGATAGACTTGGAATTGGTGAGGACCAGGTACTGTTAAACAGCAACTATTGTGGTGTGGAATTGGTAAACAGCAACTGTACTCTGCACCAAAATGGATATATTACATGCGGGTCAGTTCGGACCAGAAATATTGTACACTACCACGGATTCGAAATGACATTTCATAAGGGTTTCTATTACAATAGCATATGTGCATTCCGTAACTATAAAAAAGGCGACTCAAGCACACTCTCACAGATTTCCTGCGTAGAATCTTGCATTGCAAATTCTACTTGCACTCACCTGACTTGGATGGATGATCAGTGCTATTTTGATTCTACTTTAGTTGGATTTGATGGTATTCTTGATGCTACTCTCTTTGAACCTCCTAAAAGTGCGTTTTGTGCAATTTCGCCGAGTAGAAATAATTGCACTGCATCAAACAACGAAATCAGTTGTGTTGCTAATTCAAATTCGTCCAATGTATATATCTATAACGGCTTTGAAATGCAAATGAATGACAGTTACCTAACGACAAATGAATTTCAAGTTATGGGAATGATCAATAACCCAAATCACTTGCAGGTTATAATAACGGGCAACTGCATGCAATCCTGTACCCTAAATGAAAACTGCGTATGGTACATGAATATTGGGCAAGTTTGCCATTTGTTTACAGGCAAGTTTGATAGTAACCGCTTTGCATTAGCTCAAACAGGATGGCATCTTGGTGTTAATATAGATAGAAGTGAATGTAGAATATTTGAAAATCGATTGAACTGTGAACAAGATGGGAAGGGAATTTTTTACAGTGGTTTTGAAATGAAGCGGAACAGCTCTGTTATGTTGGGACAAAAGTGCCAATGGGGTAAAAATTTTGTAGAGCTGCTGGAGATCGCGGAAAATGAATGCTACAGAATTTGTTTGAATAATTCAAAGTGCTCGCATTCAATGTGGGGACCATCTGGGTGCTATCATTATGAATCACCTGTGGAAACTGATTCGATCATGGCTGGTGATAATTCTTGTATGATTAATCTGAAAAGCTCAAACTGCTTTGTAACTGGAAACGAATTAGGTTGTATTGGGTTGAACATAAATAATTTGAATCCACCAGTAATTGAAACTGACATGCCTTTCGACAGTAACTTGCAAATGTTTGATTTTGCAGGATTCATAATGGAAAAAGTCATTCAAAAGGCTACGTTTACGACTACGGAAGATGTTTATCTGTCCAACCATTTTGGGTGCGACTTTAATTTTGAGCAATATCAAACATTGGTTTTAACGTCTTTGTTAAATTGTATAAACGAGTGTAATGCAGATGGAAGGTGTAGCATGTTTGAATTTCAGCCTTATGGTAATAATCGATTAACTTGGGCCAATCACCTTTGTTTACGCTTCATTTAGGGATTTGTTTTCTAAAGAGTAATTTGGGACAATCTGTGATTATCACATACAATCCCGAAAAAATCTGCGGCATTTCTGTCAATCGAGCTGGTTGCTCTATACTGGGAAAATCTATAATATGTGCAGAGCAAGCAAAATACTCCACCGACATGTATTTTTTCAATAATAATTTTGCAGTTTCAGATGGCGTTAAAATGGAAGTATATGGATACTACTTTGCCGGTCGAATTGACGGAAATGTCAAAACTTTTGATTGCAATGAAGATCAGTGTGTTAGCTCATGTCTCAGCACACCTAACTGCACTAGTTACACATGGACAGCTCCCTCAAAACTACTTTATAGTGGAAACTGTTATTTATTTTTTGGTAAAGTGAACTTGAACGATCTTGTGAGTCTCCAAACTGCAGTTTCTGGCTGGGTAATCAAGAACAGTCAGTGTGTAATACCCAATAACACCTTTGAATGTTCAACCCATGGTTTTTTCAAGGTAGAAACTGGAACCAATGCTAGTTACTCTCAAACCGCCCCAGCTGTTCACAGTTCCGCAGAAACGGGTGAATATGCTGCGGAAAGGCGTCAATATCCGTTTCTAGTATCAGGGTTTGCATTTACTGTGTCTCTGAATATTTTTTTCATTGTGTGGTTTAGTTGGTACTACAGCAAGAAAATGAATGAAGATCCTTTGAATGATGTCCTTTTGAACCATTTAGAAGTTGAATCTTGTGATATGAATTATCCAGCAAACGTCAAATGTGAAAAGTACACTTGGCACTCCAACTTCAAGAAAATATTTTTGATTACTAATCAAAAGGGATATCATCTACTTGCAGATTTGTTAGCGTATTATCTTTTCCCGGTTGATGTTGAATTTAAAGTGGTTTCTTTTTAAACATAGGCACTCAAGTCAATCAGCGAATTCGATTGCACCAAAGTAAACGTGCAAGACCATATCCGGATAATCAAGCATTTATATAACGGCTATTTTGTAGGAGAGAATGTTACATCTGGTGATCAAGGGATATTTCCCATCTCTTGTTTACCAGAAAATATAAATTGCCCTCAAATCACCTTGCTTTATTGTCCAGAAGAGGGTATAGATAGCCCAAACTTTGAAAGCAATATAATAGAGCAGTCAAAAGCATTACATCCTGAGAAATTGGCGATACATACTATACCGAATTTCAAATCTTTTCCAATTGAAATAATGGAAGAGTGTGGCCTACTTGGTAGTGTCTTTGATGAAAACAAAGTACTAATATCAGGATCAATAACGATGTCGCGATTTCTGCTGCATTATTTAGAAGCTATTGCTTCCGAATCATGGTCCTTTATCGATGTATCCATCATCCCGTATGATTTTGATATACATGAAGCTCAAACATCCTATGTTCCGTATTAACTTTCCGAATTTACAATAATATAAAATTTTGGTTGCTGCTCTGACTCACGTTTTTTAGAAAATCCAATAGTCCAGAAAATAAGTGTCCTGCGCCACGCGTAGTATAAAAAGGAATTTCAATACGAATTTTGTTTCCAATTAAATGTCCGTTGATAGTGATCTTGAAGTTCTAGCTGAAAAATCCTACTTGTCAATTATTTCGGAGGATGCCTCGCTAGTAATACCTTGCTTATAATAGAGCGATGAAGAAGATTCTGAGTTTGAAGCTGAAATGGACGAAAGCGATGACTCTACTTCTGATGATGATGAAGAGGCTGCTGAAAAAGAGTTTATTACTAAAAAAGAAGTAAGCTTTAGTTTGATTTCAGTTGGAGGCGCTTCGTGAAGATGCCAAGTCGTTTGGTTGGTCCAGAAAATGTGCTTCTGGCCTGAAATATCCTGAAGGTTATGAAGAAGAAGAAGCAGAAATGACTGAGGGTGAAGATGATGTCGATGAAAGGTTTATCGAGACCCAGAAAGATCCAAACTTGAAAACTAACTTTTTCGACAAGCAATATGAAAGCGATGATGACGATGAGGAATATGTTGACTCACCTGACTCATTATCGGACTCTGACATGGAACTCGACGAATCGACCCCGATCGGTAAAAAATTCTAATAGTAGGAAATACTCTGGAAATTCAAGTTCAAGTAAATGAGTTGGCTATGAAGCAAGATATCGATTTGGATGGCTTGAATTCCCAGATTACCAATGTAGCTATTAAGAAAGTTGAATAGGGACTAAACCCCATTTTTCATTAAACTGTTGTTTTGATTTAATCAATGTGATAAGTTTGTGTTCTTCTAAATTACTTGATTATCTTGAATTAATCCAGGTTTCTAACTAACTCAGTACCTTGATGTCGATAATTGGGGTTCCGATCCGGTTATTCGGTTAAAGACTACCGATTTTATCCCGATTTTTCGTACATGGGTTAGGTTTAGGGTTTGAGCAAAAATAAAATTTTTCGTTGGAAGAAATCAAGAGCAATTTTGTCATCGTAAATCATTTCGGCTCATTGTTGATAATAAAAGAAAAATATGTATTGCAATATTCAGCAGATTGTATGGTAACCAATGCAGTACCATTCCCAAAGCTTTCTCGGGTATTTAGGACTGTGGATCATAGTTAAACTGATGAAAGAACCGTACTGAAACAATTTTTATACAATACTCTGATTGAAATCTTGTAGAAGGATAATATTTCAAAAGTTAATTGATTGAACAAAGGAAATTTATTCAGTCGGTTTACATGCTGTTATCGTTGCAGTTTGGATCGTTGTTGCAAGTATAGCAAGTACGGAGACTGTCAGCTTCCCAATATCCAGCATAGTAGTTGCACTGGCGAGTACGTCCAGTGTATTTGAGTGAACTTGGCACAGCTGATGAATCAGTAGCAGGAAAGCCTTGGCTGTAGCAATCAGCAGCAAGTGAAGTAGAAGCTAAAAGAGAGAGGATAATTTGGATGAAAAATTCAATGAGTTTAAGCAAAAGCAACTAATCTTCAGTAATATTTGAAATTATCCAAGATGTAAAGTAATATTGGCATTCAAAGAATAAAGATCTTCCGTACTTTTTATTATTGCATATCATCTTTCAAAACGCTACAAATTTTAAAGTCAGGAAATTGTCAGCTATGCATGAATGAACCCCATAATGCACGTGTTTTTATTGGAAAATAGTTTTCATTGAAATGCAATGTGAAAATTCTCCAAGGGTTTGCCATTATACCACAAGTAAGATTTAATTTAATTGCCTAGAAAGCAATAGAACAATTTCTACGACTTTTCAGTCTGACCCAGTGGTATATTTGATAAATATGCTGAAAGAAAAAGACGAATATATAAAAGAAAAAGATACCTATATAAAGAACTGAATGCGGAAAAAGAAGCGGCTTCTAAAGAATTGTTACAAGCAGTCTGAAGATACGAAAAAGAAAATATGAGACTGGAGTATAGTCTTAGAAATGCAACTGGTGGATATCTACGAGCAAACCAAGCTATCACAGTAAGGGCTGCAATTGGTAAGAGATTTTTAACCCAGAATCCATAATGTATTTAAAGTATAAAAACATCAAAGGGACACAAGAAAGGATTAACCTGGAAATTAAAGCAGAGTGTTTCCAAGTGCATTTCAAGGCCCTATGTGCAAAGTTGAATTGTCTGAATTACTCCCAGAGTGTCTTAACCAATTTGTATAATTCAATTTCAACCATGCACACGGCGGTGGACATTACGTTGATTGCCATCTCAAAAATTCTACTTTTTCATATGCGGAATGGGCAGCGATAATTGCCATATTTAAATGCAACTTGCCAAGAGAAGACTTCAAAGTATTTGGTCAGGATGGTAAAGAAATCGATTTATAATAAACATCCATGTTTTGCTTTGTGGTAATTTACCAGATACAATATTGGGGTTTCAAGGTCTGGTGTTTTTGACAACTTCATTCAACAAGCAGTTGTCAGTCATTTCTTTTCAGATATTACAGTCACAATTGTCTGAATCCACAAACAAAAAATTGTTTCGTTTTGAAAACCCAAATTATTTTTTTGTCCGAATGTTGAGCCATCACCCTGAAGCAGAAACTAAACCTACAAAAGTTCTTGATCAGCTGTTTCCGGTAAATGAAAATAACCGTAGAGCGAAGATGAGGAAGATTCTGATTTCGTTGAGTCCGAACAAGCTCTATCAGAAGACGAATCGGATGAGGAACAAGAAATCCCAAAGGAAGAAGTAGAACTGCATTAACAAGGTTGCTGAAATATTAATTGATTCGCAAGCAATCCGCAAATTCCCTCAGCGTCGCTTTGTAGAAATGGACTTTGATGAAGATGATGATCAAGAGTATGTTGAATCAGAAGAGGAACTGACTGAAGATGAAGAAGATTTGGATGAATTGGAAGAGGAAGAACCGATGAATAAAGAATTGGAAAGCGTCACTGAAAATCTAAACAAAATCAGGTTTGTTGAGCAAGAACTCGCTAGTGACGATGAAGATGAAGATTACCAGGAATCAATTGATACTGTATCAGAGTATGATTCTGAAATGGATCAAGATCTGGAAGAAGTGGAAGTGGATCAAGAAGAAGTCGTTGACAATCTAATCAATGCTGGTAAGTGTTGAGTGATCTTAGGACGAGTAGTCGAGGTGGACCTGTTAATGAAGGATGAAAGAATCCTTCGAGACGGAAAGGAAATTGGTCAAGTGGGTGATATAGCAGCAAAGATTGGCCAAGTGATCCATGAAAAATTGTGAAACCAATAAATTTGTAATGAAATAGTTTCTTTATTCTAATGATTTGTGTGGATGCGTTTGCTGAATTGCTTGGTGAAGTAGCTTAATTCCAACGCGGTGCCCACGTTTCTTTTTAATTATGTTGATTCTCAGTTTAGTCCGGTTAGCTTTAGCATCAAGTGTTCAGCAAGTGTTGGAGACCAAAAAGCTTACTTTTCTTGCTATAGGTGATTGGGGAGCAGACTATAACCTTCCCTACCTCAGAATGGTTGCAGATCAAATGGATATCAAAGCCGAACAAACAGATGCGGATTTTGTTATTGCGTTAGGAGATAACTTTTACAACGATGGGTAATATGTTGTTGACATAGTGTTACTTCACCAGATGATCCTAAATGGAAAGTTCTTTGGTTTGATTCTTTTACAGGACGCACTAGAGATCTACAATGGTACTGCATCCTTGGTAACCATGGTGAATTGCTCTAATATAGATTGGTATGGAAATGAAGATGCGCAATTGGAATTCAGCGTGATTCATCCGCAGTGGTACATGCCAGACTATTTCTACACGAAATCATTCGAATATGATTCATTCACAATCGGGTTCATTTTTATCGATACCGATCTCTTGTTTTATGGTTACTTTGGCCAACTGAGTGACGACTTTGCTAGTAAAGGGTGGTCTATCGAGAAGGAAACTCACCTTCAGCAACTGCAATGGATTCAAGATCAATTTGATGCAATGAAAAACTATGAGTATGTTGTAGTGCTTGGGCATCATCATTTGGTTACATGCAACGACGAAGATAGCGGAATTTATATGCAAGATTTGTTGAATATCATAGAAGATAATGCTGCAAGCGCATACATATATGGACACAAGCACACTCTTAAATCTGCAAAGAAAGGAAACACACTTTTCATCCAATCTGGTGCTGGAGGTCAATCTGAAGGGTTATGCACGATCAACACCCCCGGGAGCTACAGTGTTTGGGGACAAGGTGGCACTAATGGATTTGTGAGTGTTGAGGTAACTGGATCTCAATTGTACGTAGAGTTTACAGATCGAAACGGCGTGTCTTTGCACTCTGATTACATATTCCCAAGGCAATAAAATCTTCATTTCTTTCAGCGTTGTAATCAATGAATTTCAAATCATCTTTGAGGACCTTGGATTTTAATATGGTCGGACCGTGTGCTTGTTGTCGACTCGCGCAAATTTTTAATAAAATGAAAGGCAAAAGCTTTATAGTAACCTACGCTCCATATCTATTTCTGATTTCGATAATACTTTACTTGTATTCTTCACATGAAGAGCCAGAAACAATCATTGTTACAAAACCTGTTGTTGAAAAAGTAGTTGAAAGAGTAGTTCAAATTGTAGAAAAGCCAAGACAAATAACTCCAAGCGATATTGCTGTGGTAACTTTCTACGCTCCCCAAACAAACAAGGAACACCGCGTGCACTTTGATGATAGCTTATACACGGATTTTTCACAATACACCATGTCCAATATTGCTGACTACTGTCATCACAATGGTTTCGCGTTCTTTTTCAGAAATAACCACTTGGTAGATACAGATAAGCAAGCTGCTTACTGGGGTAAAATGGATGTGATGAAATACTATCTTGATCAAGGTTATCAGTGGGTGGTCTGGACCGATATCGACGTTTTGTTTTTCACTAATGCATCGTTATATGACAATTGGCTATCTAAAGCTACCCCAGATCAGCACATTGCTCTAGTGACTGAATGCCTTGGAAATCTAGGAGTAAGAGGAACCGTTCGTAGCGGATTTTTTGCAGTTCGCAATTCAAAACAAGGATATGACTTTTTGAATGCCTGGAAAGAATCTTTTGCGCGATTTGGAAAGAATTTCAATCCAGAACAAGAGGCGCTTGAGCACTTTGTAACAATTCAACCATGGAAAGACTACGCAATGATTTCCTCCCATGACGGTATTCATACCTACCCAAATTGCTTGCACTATGATCCAAAACCAATCAGCGTTCACTTTCCAGCAAGCTCAAAAGGAGATATCAAAAACTATTACAACAGTATCAAGGATCAGAAACATGCTTTTGATTTTGAAATCAAGTTTCCTAGCAATATAGATCAATAAATTGACTTCTGCTCTTCAGATTACACTTGCATTTTTAATGATAATTACATATATTACAATCAAATAGAAATGATGTTCTTCTGTGGAGACCATTGAGTGATACTACTTAACCTCTGTAGTTTCCTTAGAGATTTTCTGTGTTCCTTCTTTGCAAAGATGTCAACCAACGTGTAATACAGCTTTATCCAAACAAATAATTCTATCACCACGATTTGCATTAGTATGACAATGACCTTTGACACGTAGTAGGTTGAAATATCCGTATTGGTGTCAATCGAATTTACTAATAATTGGACGCCTGCAAGGTAAACCAAGTTGAGCAAGAAGAATGCTAGTAAAAAGTGGACCAATCTAAATTTGTAAGAAATAAAAGTCTTTTCCGCAATGTTGGTTTTTCTATTTGCCCATTTGAACACTCCAAATGACATTAGAGAAAGGGATAGTCCATAGAAGCAAATCTGTGCTACAGACCATATGCTGGTGCCATAGCGATACCAGTACGCGTATAAATTACTCTCCGTAGGACTAGTAAAGAGAATGCTCTTTACCAAACGGCCTTCATTAATTCCAATTACCTCCTGCCAATAACAGGTAGATCAGTCCGGATGAAACTTTTATAATAGTAATATTCTTTGTTGAAAAACTGTGAAATATTGGCTGATAGATTTTGAGTAATTCCAGGACTGTGAATATGGAAGTGATACTCAGCAACCATATTAGGACATTGAGAAGCCAGGCCAGCAGTGAATGATGACAATAAACTAAAGCTATGCCAACGCAGTTGTATGAAATCATTATTGCAATGCAAAACATCATAGTCTTGTGCCAAGCCAAGAACTTTCTCGTAGAGTTGCAATACAGCAAATATACAAAATTGAACATGTTAAATAGAATCCCTATTGGTGCCATAACCATAATCAATTCCGTTACAAATTGATCATTCGAATCGTTAGCAAAAAGTATGTTCATCTGATAGAAAGAATACGTCACCACCAAGTTCTAATTTAAAAGAACAAAGGTAGATAAGGCAGTGGATCAAAATTATAACTGCATTCTATTTCATCCATGCGCTTAAATTGGAAAGGATTTATTTAATTGTTTCTTTTGCATGCGTTTTTGACCGCTGAGAAGCTACGCTCGCTCTCTGTTTACTCGAAATACTCGACCGTTCTTTCTTTGCAAAAATTTCAACCAAAGTAAAGTACAATTGGATTGAGATAAAGTTTTCAATAGCGACTCCTTGGAATAGTATCACTAGAAATTTTGCAAACAAGTATTGGTAAGACTGGTCTGTGGTGTTGACTGTCCCTGCGTAAATAACTATAAATGCAAAATAAGCCAAATTCAGCAGGAACAATAACAATAGACACTGTACGCTTCTGAATTTTCTCCTAATAAAAGACTTTTCGGAAGTATTTGCCTTTGATTTCGCCCATTTGTAGATTCCCAAGGACATCATGTAAAGAGTAACGCCGTAAAATCCCGTTTGAACAATAGACCATAACGCTGTGCCGTATCGGAACCAATATCCAAACAGAGTTTGGTCGGTGGCATTAAAGAAAAGCAGGGACTTTACAAGTCGCGCTATAGTTAAAACAAAAAACCTCCGGACAAAGCCAACATCAATACAGTCATTATGACTTTCATAATATTGACATTCTTGTGAGAGAGCACATTGAATATCGGATTGTAGATCCTTATCAACTCCAGAACCGTGTATACACCGAATAAAGATACAAACCAAGTGTTGACATTGAGCAGCCACAAAATAGTTTCTGATTGATACACCAGCATTAATAATCCTAGACAATTGTAACTGATTCCGAGTAATAAGCAAACTATAACAATCTTGTGCCAAGCAAGAAACAAGCGCGACGAATTACAATTGATCATATATCCAAAATTGAATAGATTCATTAGTATTCCTGCACTTCCAAATATCAGAAGCCCTAGATTTAAATAATGCTCTGAAGATGCAGTTATAATCATAGTTTCAAGAAAATTTGCATACACGTCACTATTTAATTGATATGGACATCATAACTGATATCAATGCAAAGCTGTTAATCTTTAGAGAGGTGGCGGAATAGATGTATTCTTGAAAAGGTTACTTGTTTACTGAATCTGGCTCACTTTTTGGTGAGGCAATCGTAATTTCTATCAAAAGATAGTGCTTTATTTGTTGCTAATTAAATCCTATATGATTTTTCCATGTTGATGTCCAACTGTTGCCACTCTCAAACAATCTCGTTCTACAAAGTTTTCACTATGAATTTAGACAAAAAGATGGACAGTTTCATTCTACATTGTGGATCGCGGGTAATTTCTAGTGTCTGTTTAAAAATAGTCTGCTGGCAAGTGTCTCACTCCAAAACTTTGCATCAGAAATTCCAAATTCCAAAGTTGGAAGCAATGTGAATCCAAATTGGAGAGTTATTTCAGCTTATTTTGCCATTGTATGAATACATTGTCCAGTGTTGTCATTCACATTAGAAACTAGAAAATTTTGATAATGATTACACTAGCTTCAGGCCAAATTGATTTCATTAATGCAAAATTTCCAGTATTTATAGGCGGAGGGATATGCGCACTCTTTATAAACTTGCTAGTGTTTAAATACTATAACGGAACACGCAAATTTCATCTGATGCACTGGCTTCTAATTGCAGATATAGCAACAATCATAGTATTAGATGTAATCGCATTCCTTCTATTAGTATATCAGAACAGCGCCATCTACGCAATCATCAATTGGATTTTCAGTGAGTTTAGTATTCTACAAACATTCACAATCATAGAATTTATAAAATTATATCAACCTATATTTCCTGGAATTACAAATAGCAGAATCGTGCTTGCTCGAGTTTCTTACTTGGTATTCTATCTAGCAGTCTGTGGAGGAAAGCTATTCAAATACATTCTGTTTACGTCTATAAATCAAGATATCTTTATTGCAAAATGGTACCGCTACGGTAGCATCATTAATATCGGATTCAATGTATGTTTTTACGGTTGTAGCTTCCTATTCATGTCGTACGGAGTATACAAAGCATCTTTGATAAAATCAACCAGCCAGCAAAAGAATTTCGTTAGACAAAAGTATTATCAAACGCAGCTACTTGTATTTTTGTTTCTAGTAGGAGTAATTTTACTTGGGTTGGCTTCGATTTACCAGTCAGCTATTGAAGACGGCACGCAAGAAATGTCGCTGCTAGCGCTTAAAGTATATCTGATGATGGTTCAGGGTATCTGTTTTTGTTACCTTATATTTTTTGCCTTGTACTATACCCTGATTGATATATTTGCAAAAGAAAATCACTTGAAGTTGATGAAGCGGAAAAGTGTCAAACCAAATGTGCCAACTGATGATACTCGTAAAGTAGGAGTATAACTAGATGCTGCAGCTGGATGATTAGGTGTCACCAAACATACAAACCAACATGAATATTGGTCTCAAGAAACATTAAATATATTAATTTCGCTTGGATTCCATTTCCATTAATGCACGATGAATCATATACTCTAACCGATCCGGATTGATTTTAACTGAGTATTGCTCACGGTAATTCGTGCCAGCATACCATACATCTGGAACCATATCGGTTTCAAGATCCAAGATCTGATAGTATTGTTTGCGCAAATAAGGGAATAGGTTCCAAAATGATATTTCCATACTAGCACTTTCACTATCATTAATGACAATTACCCTAATTTTATGTTTACTGGCTCATCATCATTTCCGTAATAGTCCATGATGATTACATGACTATTTTTCGGCATAAACGGCGTGAGCATGGAAACACCACCACATGGTGTAACCAGAATAGAATAATGTGACATGATAATGAGTTGATCTTCAATAGAGTATTTGCTTGGGTCCATGATACGGTATTTCAATTCTGGGAATCTCTTTTTCATTTCGGCGACTATTTCGTCAAGGTTAAAAATATCATGATAGTGGGTTCTACCATCATCATCTCCCCTCAAACTGCCCCTTTTCTGTACAAATAGGATCCCATGCTTTTTAGGTAGTGGTGCATTTGGATCGAGATCATAAGATTCATATACACGATCTCTAAATTCTTCCCAGATTACTTCTTTTCCTTCACTGTATTCATCTTGATAATTGAGAAAAGCTCTGGTAGCACTTGCAACAATCAAGTCATTGAAACAAAGGTATCTTGTTCCATTGCTCACTTCATTAAAGTACCCTTCCATTCCTCTTATTGGATTAGCACTCATCGCTTTTCCATAACCTTCTGTGAATTTTTTATAAACACCGTTATCAATATCACCCCTCCTACAGTTAAAATAACTTACATGTTCAACAGTTGATTATCTGGTTGGAATATCCCAAATCTTTTCATTGCAATAAACGTAGCCGCCAATTCCTCATAAATCAAATGGCCCAGATTGTATTCATGAGCCCAATGTGCCCATAATACAGTAGTAACATTATGAAAAGTAGCATTGTTGTAATCCAGCTCTCCGACAACTACTTTAGGGGTAAAGAAAGTAAGATCATTCCATTTCTGTATCCCATTCAACTCTATAAATGGTTCTCTAAATTCGTACATTGGTCCCTGGATGCGATCATAGAAAACTGGTTCTTTGAATGGCTGATAATATTGAAATTCCTTTTTCTCCATATCATAGCAGATGTTTTTGAAATGACAAGATCTTCTGGATGCTTCTTCAAACACATTTTGTTTACCTAAACATTTGTAGACTGATCTGAAATGAGTATTGTTACTTCTATAATCCTTGTTTACTTGCTTGATAGTATCCAAATACGGCTTGTACTTGTCTTTAATTGTAAGTGGATGCAAACAGACATTATCCGGCTCACTCAAAACTCTATCGACCAAGTTTGGAATATTCGGGTTTTTTTCATATGCTTCTATTATTGCGTCAAAGAACTTTGGGAGTCCTTGGACTTGAACAATTATATTCTTTTGGTCATTGATACTGAAATCCATTACCCATGTTCCATTCGTCCCAGGCGTAAATCCTCCAACAGTCATTACTCTGGTGTGACCTAAACCGACTATGTTGTCTAGAGATTCAAAATTAAAGAAAGGTTCAATAAACAACATCCCACCAAATACAAGTCTTTCAGAAATGTAAATAACCTCCAAATCAGAGTTCATAATGGTCAGCCTTGGTCTAAAGTTTTTCGCACCGTCGCATTGAACACTGATTCTAGTCATGCCAACATAGTAATTCTTGTGTTTGAGCATTCCAGATCCACCTCTAAATTTGGTAATGTTAACTGGTCTATTTTGTACTTTTTCACAATTTTGCCCAGCGCAGTCAATTGAAACTACAGGGTTCCAAGAGTAAACGTAATTCAATTCATTCTTGATGTTGTAAATCGGAGCCCAGTTCTTTTGCATGTAATTATCGTCGAAACCAACAACCAATTTCCTTTGCTGTCTGGAAGTAGTATTGAATGACCAAATCAGATGTTTTCCATCTTCCAACATGGTAAATGAAAGCATAATGTTACCAAAAGGATCAATAATTGCTCTAGCATCTTCGGGTCCTGCAAATTTATCTACTTTGGGCTCTTTAATATCAACAATTTGAGGGTACTTTTGTCCCTTGTATACAAATTCAGTTTTTTCAAAATTGAAATCCAGAGCTTCCGCAAAAGCGATTGACCTCTTTGGCTCTCCAAAACACTCTATCTTTGAAATCCCTTTATCGTCATATGGATTTTCACACTCTGGAGTATTAGGAAATTGAATGACTCTGTGAAAGTGAACGTATCCTTTTGGAGTTTTTACTATTGACCCAGACATTGAACCGTAAATGATTTTCCCTCGTTCCAATTGCTTTTGATAAGTCTTTTTGAACTGGTCAGAGTCAAATTCAATCTCTTTGATCAGCACCGGTTGAATATAATCCATTAGTTCTTCCTTCCAATAATCAGATTTGAAATCTACTGGCAAATCTTTAACAGTATGATTAAATTTTACTGTTGTGTTCTTCCTAATAATTTCTGGTGCACTATCTGGTGAAGACGGAAGCGTAATTATTAACCATAATAATAGCGCTCCAACAATAGTTGCGATTCTAGTTTTCCATACTGACATTCTAGGGTGGAAACTAATTTTCATTTCCTCAGTGGCTGGAAAAATCAAACTTTTTTATCACACCAATTCTCAATGCTCAATCCTTTTTGCATGGGGCACTTTTCAAGGTAACTTTCCAATGGCAACATGGTGTTGATAAGGTTCGGCGATTGCTTGCTTGTGGTTGTTGGGTAAGATACAGTCACTTCATTTCAACCAGACCTACACCTACTGGACAAGAGATGACTTTTGCTCTTGCCTGATTCCTAGTTAATCTGCTTGTACAAGTTATCATTAGTGCACAAAGCAACGGCTGAAACACTATGCCAGCCATAGAATTGTTTCTGCTATTTCTTTATTTTCAAATCATTAATAAGTTTATCCAAATCCTGCTTTCGCTTTTCTTGTTCCTTTTCATTCTTTCGTTTGATTTGCGCTTCAATGAAAGGCAAGTACTCTTCCTTGTATTCTTTGCGTTTCTTTTCAATCAATAGAACCAAGTCTTCCATACCTTCTCCAGTAACTGCACTGACACCTACATAGTCCAAGTTTTGGTAAAATTCTTCCAGCACCAGACACATGCTAGATACTAATGAAGACATGTATCCTTCTTCATCTAACTGTTGCTGGAATACTTGGAAATCTTGCATCCACTCAGAACAGAACGATGGGTCAACAACATCTAGATTAACTGCAATTACCAGACTTGTTGAACACTAGAATAAAAGGTAGCTTTGTTTTGTAAAGAATTGAAACTGCGTAGAGCATATTGGACATGAATGTGGTCGGAGAAGTGCATCTTGGTGTATCAATGGTGTAAAGAATTACCGTTGGGAAACAAGAAGAAATTGAATCAGTGATAATGCTTCCTTCATTAGCATTATTTACCTGATGCGGACCAAGTAAAGATTTCAATTTGACCTGGTGTATCCACAAGCACATAATCCACATTCTTTTTTTCCACCAAATCAAGTACTTGATCAAATTTGGTTGTAAACAAGTTCAGTGCAGTTAGAATACCGCCATTAGGTCCCAATTTGTACTGCTTCATCACTTGTTTGAAATCAACTGTATCTCTAATATCAATATTTGCATTGAACGGTAAATTTGCAATTGCTGGGTCTAAATTGATTGTGTATTTCTTTTGCTTGATATGCGAATTCAAGCGCTGCAGTAAAGAAGATTTCCCGGTTCCTTTTCGTTAATTCTGGTTTACCAGCCATCCCAATAAATAACAAGCATGTTGCTTTTTCGTTTTCCATTTCAAAAAAAAAGTTAAAAAATATTGATCATGAATAAAGTAATTTGGTTCGGGATAGCATGAATTGGATTTTGGATCAATTCAATTCCGTTTTCGATCCTGGGTAATCCAACCGTTGTACAAGTATTATTATTCTGTTTCACTCTGGCCTCAATTACAATATTCTCACCAGAAAAGGGTAATTTGAACAGTTGGATTTATTTAAAAACACATTGAGAGTTTAATTTCCTCTTCCTTCTTTTGAACTTTGACTTGCTCAGCAAACTCTGTAGATGGAACCATGGCTGGAAGATCATTCAATGAGGTAGAAGATGGAGTATTTAATTGCGTACGTTGATGTTCTGTGTCATATTGCATACGCTGTTTTTCAATTTCACGATCTTTTGATAACTTGTAAAAGATTCCTACAAGTTGCTCGATTGCATTTGCTGTTCTGGTCAAGTTTTCATCTATAGATTTTAAGCGATCTGCGTCATTGGCATTCGCGGTTGTTTTGAATTCAGGGGTAGGAATACTTTGGATATTCAGGACATTTTCCACCGATGGGATGATTGCTTTAGCTGGTTTTTGTTGCGCACGATCATCAACATCATCATTGTTAGGATAGTCAATATACTTTGGAGGAGAAATAATTGGGAACTTTACAGACTCGTGTGCGTACTTGATTGGTCTTGTTTCTTTGTTTTCTCCATAAAGCGGTAGAGGCACATAGCCCAATACAGCAGATTTGCCTTCTTTTTGAGTCAACAACACTTTGACTGCATACATTCTTTTGCAATTTGGATCCTAGTTTAATAAGTGAATTACAATCAAACCATAGAATTTATGTTCAAACCAATCAAAATTAGAATCTTGCACTTTGTCGAACGGTAGTTCAGTTATGCCCCTTTTCAGTGCATCGTAAACAATCTTGTCGATATTATCAAAATCAAGCGAAAGATAGCCAATACTGATTCCACTATCATCGGATCGTAGAGATGGTGCAATTGTATATCTGCTGATTCTTTCATAATCTTCAATAACCAAATGATCCAATTCTCCCTTTCTTTTTTGTTGACGAGGGCTGAAATTGCGAAGATATTCAACCACAAAGTGACCAACTCTATCTTCCATGTCAGTTGCATTAAATCTGATTCTTAGTGGCCGGTCTCTGGACATGTAATCTTCATTCCAGACTCTAATGTTGTAACTAGGATCTTTAGGATCTCTTTCAATCTTGACCGTAAATTCTAATTCAACCGCTTTAAGAGGATCTAGAGCTATTGGGCAGTTTACATCAAATTTAACTTCTTTTACTCTCTTGTACTCTTCATCACCTACCAATCGATAATCACACCCAAGTTTCATAATAACAACCGTGTCTTTAGTTTTGTTGAAGATTGAAATTTTGCCAATATAGCAATCCTGCCCGGTGAATGCATTTGGATCGTTTGCCATAATTGGGCTAATCAATGAAAAGTATACGTATGGTTGTAATTCACCATAAGTTTTAAAATCCGTTCTAACTTCTCTGGCTCTTGCTTCTGGAAGTGTGCGTCCTACTGATACTGTCTTTGGAAGGTTGTAAGGGGTTGCTGGCATATAGCTAAAGAATTGAGTGGATAATCTTTCGTTAGAAACCATTTCTAAGGTTTCCGGGTCGAAAAGCACTTTTTCGACAGTTGGAATTGAAGAAGTCTGGGATTTGACACCAGCTAAAACACCAATAATTTGGCTATTTTCGTCAAATATCCACTCCGCATAGGAATATTCCTCGTCACCTTCATGGTTGCGATAGATTAATTTGTTTTTATCAGATTTGTAGCACTCTGAAATGATCTTTAATGCATTCAGATCAAAAGTATTGAAATAGTTTGGGCCATCCATTTTGGTAGGTCCTATTTTAACAACAAGTGTTGGGACATTGATTAAATAAGAGTCTGTAGACCAACGGTAGAGTTTACCTACGTCACACATTTGAATCTCCAAATCACTTTCCAAGCCTTCATCGCTAATTTCAATATGCTTTTCCCAAGTATTAGTGTAATTAAAAATTGCGCTCATTCTTTCAAAAAGCTTGGAGTACGGATAGTCATTATGGTGTGCAGATCGATGCTTCTTGTGTTGACATGGAGCATCCGAACCACAACAGTTGAATTTACCCCTAGAGCTGTATGGACTAATATGGAAATTACACGACCCAGCTGGATTCTTGGATTCTTTGAATTTCTAACGTTAGATAAGCTTACATCTCCACATTGAACGCAAGATAATTGTTCTTCGTTGTCCGATTCCACCATTAACTTTGCAAATTCTTCAAACCCTTTGGAAATTTCAGTGCTCAAGTTCTTTTTCAAAATGTTTTCCATAGCAGCTTGATTTTCAATCAACAAAGAGCTGATACTGGTGTTCAACTCTTGCATCACAGTTTCATCGACTGTCAATTTGGTTTCTGAAGCGAATTGCTTGACCAATTCTTCATTTTTCTACATTAATAGACTAGCTACCTTTATATTTTCTATACCACCATGCTCTCTGATGAATTTTTCGGCCTGCAAGTCTAGTTCATCTTCTTTTCTCTTGCTCAATTCATCTAGTTTGTGAGTTTGATGGATTTGCAAACTAAACATCAAGTCGGCAGAGCATTTCTCGATACTGGAGAAACACGATTCAAACTTTTCTTTGTTGCCCAGGTTTAATCTTCTAGACACTTTGCTCTGTTTACGATATGTTTGAATCACACCGGCTGCACTTTTCAACACATCATTCATCTTTTGCAGAACAAGCTCGGTTGCTGGCAAAACAGTGATGTTCTCCAACGCAGATAAATGGCCGACCATGAAATTGATTCTTTCCACCAAATCTGTACATTTCTTTTCGGCTTCTCTAGCTTTAATTTCTATTTGGATGATAAACTTGGTTAGAGATAGATTACTGTCAAGACACTGCAAATTGGACCGACGTAAGGTACTTGGTTCCCAATGTCCAAGACAGATTGAACAATATTAATAGTGTGCTGAATCATTGGGTTACCACTCTGCTGTGCCAAGTCCATCGCTTTAGATACCGCCCCGTCGACCAGTTCTTTCTTTTCCTTGAGCTTTTGGACACCATCTAATACTCTGTCTTCTAATTCATCAAATCCCATTTTGAATTCAAAATTAATTTGTAAAGTCAAACTCGAGACTTTCGAAGTTTGAATCGGGACCCTTTGGTGGCAAATCTCCACAATAAGTTGTCACACCATTGCGCCAATCGGGTTACAGTGGCACTCTTACCATACACCTAAAACGCAAAGCCCAACTTGATTGCAGCAATAGACCAAGGCTACTAGGTGGCTGGAGAGAAACTATTTCTGATATTAACATTGTACATGAAGGGAAAACATCAATTGATCTGTCTACTTTTCTGTAGAGTTCAGTGAAAACCACAGAGTTTCACCATCGAACTGTTGCCTCAAGTTGTGGTAAAGGTTGAAACCAACCAATCTTTATTGGAAATTAAATTAAAAACACAGTGATAGCCTTTCTTCTTCTGGTACATCTCGCGGTGCAAATTCAGCAGAAGGCGACATACTAGGCAGACCGTCCTTCACCGATAAAACCATATTTTGCCTTTCTTTTTCATTGTCGCGGTCTATTGATAGCTTGCTGAATATTCCAACCAATTGAGACATTGAGTCGGCAGTTCGAGATAAATGGGTTTCAATTGCGTCCAGCTTTTCAAGAATTTTCACGCTTGTTCCATGATTAGAGTTTGTATCTTGTTGGGCCAACACAGCATTCAGCGTTTCAATCAACCTGTTTGTCAAATTTGAGGTATCTTGCACTGCAGACACAGTAGCGGGTGTGCCACTTATATCCATCTTCTCTAACACTGAAGGAATGTGCTTTTGAATGGCTATATCATCCACATCGTCATCGTCTGGATAAACAGGATAGTCAGGAACCTTGATTTCTGGCAAATGAGTTTTCTCGTTTGCATACTTTATGGCCTTCTTTTCCTTGTTTTCGCCATACAATGGAATACGAACATAACTCTCGACTCCAGCTTTTCTCATCTTCTCTGTCATCAAAACTTTGATTGCGTACATTCTTTTACAGTTAGAATCCTATGATTATTCATACTTTTTACAATTAATCCGTAATATCTTGTGTCAAAATAGTCTCCAGAAAAACTTGGAAATTCATACTCTGTTACTGCATTTTTCAGTGCTTTGTATACTTTTCGATCAAGTCCAGTAATATCCACCGTTATTTTACCTAAATCCAAGGAATTATTTCTAAATTCTGGTGTTGTACTGTAACTTTTGATCCTCTCATAATCTTCAATCCAAAGCTGCTCGTACGGCGAATTCTCTTTTGTTTTCTTAAAGTTGAAAAAGTGGATGTATTCAACCACATAATGGCCTTCCCTATCTTCCATATCGGTAGCGGTAAATTTAATTCTTAGTGGACGCTCACGTGTAAGATAATCTGTATTCCACACAACAGATTTGTAATTTACATCGTTGGGATCCCTTTCAATTGTAACTGAAAACTCCAATTCCACCGACTTTAGCGGTTCTATAGCGCATGGGAAATTCATACTGAATTCCAGCTCCTGGACATTGCTATATTCTTTGTCTCCAACTAACCTGTAGCTGCATTCCATTCCCATAATAACCAATGTATCTTTGGTCTTGTTAAACATTGACAATTTCCCTTGATAGATATCATGCCCTTCCCTAGCAATAGCACCATTTGCTGTAATGTCTCCGATCGTAGAAAAATGCACATGCGGTTGCAATTCCCCAAATGTCTTAAATTTTCGCTCTTTTCTGGACTGCCCTTGAGGTAAAGGTTTTCCAATTGATATTGTGGCGGGTAGTATATAATCTCCTTCAGGTTGGTAATTGTGAAATTGAGTAGAAATACGTTCATGAGAAATCATTTTGAAGGTCTTTGGATCAAAAATAACCTTTTCTGCAGTTGGGACACTAGAAGTCTTTGATTTTACAGCACAATATACTCCAATCACATTATTGAGGTCATCGAACACCCACTCTGCATATGAGTATTCTTCTCCTGACTGGTAATTTCGGTGAATCAATTTGACTCTGTCCAATGCATAGCAACTAGAGATTATGCTTAGTGCCGAAGTAGTATAAGTGTTAAAGTAGTTGGGACCTTTGTCCAAGATTTTCCCAACTCGAACAACTAATATGTCTGTGCTCACGTCTGAGGTAAACCTGGTCCATCTCAGTAACTTTCCTACGCAACACTCTTGGCTCTCCAACTCTTCTTCCAATCCTTCATCGCTGATGTTGATGTAGAAATCAATGTCAACTTTGTACACCATGTCAAAATAATTGGAATAAGGGTAATCATTATGATGAGATGAGCGATGTTTTTTACGTTGACATGCAATATCAGACCCGCAGCAGCTATTATCATAGAAGCTTAGGTGAAAGGTGCAAGCACCAACGGGGTTTTTAGATTCTCGATATTTCTAGATCAATATTTGGTTACTTGGCCGCATTGCACGCAATTTAATTGTTCTTCAACATCTGCTTGAACCATTAGTTTTGCAAATTCCTCAAACCCCTTTGAAATTTCAGAGCTTAGATTTTCTTTCAAGATATTTTCAATTGCGCTTTGATTTTCAATCAATAAATTGCTGATACTTGTGTTCAGTTCTTGCATTACACTGTCATCTACAGGTAATTTTGTTTGAGCAGCAAACTGTTTGACCAGCTCTTCATTATTCTAATATTAGAAAAAAAAACTTTGATGTTTGCAATTCCCCCGTGTTCTTTAATGAATCTCTCTGCTTCCAGGTCCAGCTCATCATCTTTTCGATGACTGAGTTCATCTAATTTTTGCGTTTGATGTATTTGTAAGCTAAACATCAAATCGGACGAGCACTTCTCAATACTGGAGAAACAAGAATCAAATTTATCCTTGTTACCAAGATTAAGCCTTCGAGCAATCTTGCTTTGCTTTCGATATGTCTGAATTAAAGTTGCAGAATCCTTTAGCACTTGATTCATTTTTTCCAATACAGATTCCGTAGCAGACACAAGGGGCACCTTATCCAACACTGTTAAATGGCCAACCATAAAATTTATTCTTTCCACCAAGTCGGTGCATTTCCTTTCCGCTTCTCGGGCTTTCATTTCAACTTGAACAATAAACTATATTAGTCAGAATTACAGTCAATATATTGCAAATGGGGCTGATATACGGAATATGGTTGCCAATTTTGAGTACAGATTCAACAATAGTGATTGTATGTTGAACCATGGGATTGTTGCATTTCTGAGCCAATTCAATAGCTTTTGTTGATGCATCCACGACTCTATCTTTTACATCCAATATAGACTGAACAGTATCCAGTACGTGGTCTTCAGCTGTATCCAAATCCATTGGTAAATAGGAAAAGTTCACTGCAAATTCTGTTGATGCCCCGACCTGTGGCACCGCGGCTGTTTTTATACTAAAAAGAGGAAACCGCATCTACAAGTTAAAGAGGGCAATCACTATCAAGGATTAATTATTTGAATATATTACATTGTCTTTATACAATTTTTATGTCAGATCGAGTTTTGATTTTTTGATTAAAAACTCTACCAATTCTTGGCTGCTATCCCATTTGGTAATATCCATCACGCTGTAATCACCCGTTATGGGGTTGAGGACAGCTAGGTTATTGATGCCATCCAATGCTGACTTGTAGGCTAACAGCTCTAGTATTACTTCGGGAGGTATAGTGTTTCTACTGGAGCAACAAATTTGGATCAGCGTATCGTTTTTTCTTATATGTGCCATACCCGTAATATGAGACGCTTTAGAAAGACGCACTGGTATATTGCATTGCACTAGTTGTGCTACCGGCTCATGCAGGTCCTGATTATTGTTAATTATTTGTTTGAGGAACACCTCAGTTAGTCCAACAAAGAGTTTCTTGTGAGCTTCATACATCTGAGACCCTGCTATCTTTTTATAGAGCATTCGATTGCGTTGTTTAAGTACAATTGAATGGCATGTTGAAATATCCCATATTGCGCCAATTGCACGTGTTGTAGGAATGCTGTAGTCTCCATATGTTTTGATGCTTTCCCCTAATCTCTCCAAAAAGGAAGATTCAGGGGTACTTTTCAACTTGTTGTCCATTACTTGAATATTTTTCCACGGTATTTGGTATTTGCATGATTTATCGATAATTGAATGTATGATTACACTTGCAGATCTTAGTTGAGCTTTGTTTAAAGAAATTGACTCTTTTAGATAGTGTTCCATTAACAATTCGTACACCTGCTTTGAAGTTTTCCCTTGCAGTTGGGAATAATTCTTTTCTATCAGAGTACTGATTTCATTCATCTTTTTATAGTACAAGTCACAAGCGGTTCTAGATATAGGCGAAACACTTTGTAACTGAAGAGCAATTTGATCATATTTACTTTCTTGTAAATTGTATACTCGAGAAATGGATCTAATAATGAAACACTCGATAAATTTGGCTAAATCCTCAAACAAATGCTCCTTGTGGACTATCGAATCATAAATTGTAGGTCGGAATAAGTTGGTGGTGGTGATGATGGAACTTTCTGGCAAAATTCCATTTTGTCGCAACTGCTCATATTCACCCACTGCAATCGACTGTAGTATGCGGTCTAGAGAGGTCCTAATATACTTTGGTCGAACATTTGTTGAAGGCTTTATATTGTCGGTTGCATCATAATTTTTATCAAATAGAACTGGGCTGATTTCAGTTATGAATCTGGAAGGCGCTTTTTTAGACGAAAAGCAAATATTTAGATTCTTTTTAGCTCTAGTAATTCCAACGTAAAACAATCTTTTTGCTTCTTCTATTGAGCTGGATTCTGTAGATTTGGGTATAATATCATCCGACATTTCAATCATAATCACTACATCCCATTCCAATCCTTTTGAGCGATGAATTGTACTTAGACAGACGTGGCCTTCTAATCTTTTGCTTTGATAAATATCAAATCTTTCCAGCATGACATTCTTGATTCCATTCTTTTCAAGGGTTTCTTCCATTAAATACAATGGGAAATTTACAGGACAGAGTATTGCTATTTCTTCCAGTGGTGTTCCTTCTTGAAGTAGTTCCCGGATGTAGTTTACTACAGCTTGGTTCTGTTGCTCCATAGAGTCGAAAAACATGACCGAAGGGATGTATTCGCCATGAATATTGCTTGCAGTCATTTTACAATCTGGGTATAGAAACGGCCTAGCCGCATTTGAATATTTCACCAGTGCACCAGTTGATCTATAATTTGTGGTTAAGGCTAAATGCTCAGAATTATCAAATATCTGGCAAAACTTTTGCATGTACTTTGGATTTGATCCTCTAAATTGGTAAATATTTTGTGCTGGATCGCTAAATTAGAAATGATTACCCAACACCAAAGATATTACAACCCATTGAATAATACTGTTTAATAATCTGAAATTGCAGATCGTTAATGTCTTGAAATTCATCAACAAAAATATACTTGAACTGTTGCGTTACTGATTCAGATTTTAATAAATTCAGGAATTTACTGCTGTATTCTCCAACATGAAGATTTGTGTTGCCAAATTTTGCTCTTACTGCACTCTGGCTGATACTATCAAATGTACCAACTCTTATTTTGTGATCACCCAGCATATCTTGTAGCCTATACTTGATCTCTTCTCCTGCTTGATGCGTAAAAGTTGTGATCATTATAGTTTCATCCGGAATCTTATTTTCAACCATCCACTCTACCCTTTTCAGCATTGTAAAGGTCTTGCCACTTCCTGCACCAGCAGTTACAATGTAATTTTTGTTGAATGGGGAAAAAATAATCCGCTCCTGTTCTAATGATAACCTATGACCGGTATATCTAAAAGGTACCTGCTTCTCTATCTGATTTATTGCTTGCGTTGTTATTGTACGACAAAATGTAAGCAGATTCATCAAATTTAAACTGGACAAAAAATTAGATTAATGTAAAACTACTGCCGCCAATAGAATACTAATCTCGGTAGTATTTGCAACAATTGTTCAAAGTCTAAGCGAACAATTTTGAAAGTGCTTGGTGCTTATCGTGGCATATAGCAAAGAATAACGATTTATTTAATGGTTGGTAAATATTTGCTTCAGTATATTCATAATGTCATCGCTACTGTTCTTTTGTGCTTGCGTAGCTAATGCTTGTGCAAGAATCTTTTTGAACTGTTCTAGGGCAGTCAAGATACTCCCTTTTGGCAGCGAAATCTGCATCTTCTGAGAAATACTGCCAAAAATATATCCTTTAGATCTCGGGATAATGTTGAAGGGTCCAAATAGTGTTGAGTTATCCGCTTGGAAAGCATTACCTAGAACCGTTAGCGAAGACATAAAGTCTTGTTGCGGTTGAAGGAATGAAAGAGTAACAGTTAAAGGAACTGTCATTACACTTTTACGAAAAATGAATCCAAATGGATAAGCAAGTTCCCAATTCACCCCACCTTGTTTTTCTAGTCTAACAGTCATCAGAGCAAGTTGCGCACCTAGGGATACTTCCATAAACGTCAAATTCATTTGCGTTTTCATTGGGTTTTCAAATGAAGCAGTAGTATTGAAAACTAGCTTGGTTCCATCATATGTATCCAGAACTAATTCGTCCAAATACAAATCAGGCAATCCAGGCCCAAGCGTAATCAATTGACTGATGTTGTAATCCTTTCTAATAGCTTGATCTAATATTAACTTGAATTACTAAGATTATCGGCTCTAATTGCTTTCGGGAATGGGTTTGCGTTATTGGAAAATTCAAAACTAGGAGAATCTGGACTCATATTGTACACTGAATGTAATTTGAGGTTCTTGTACCAACGAATACCCCAATACGTAATCGTCCATGAAGTGGAAATTCCAAGCTTATAGTTTGTTTTGCCAGCGAGGATATTTTGCATAGTTTGCATATCAGTAATAGTGATATTCCCAGGTATCCCCAATGGAGTATCTTCAAATGTAGACACAGTGATGGTATCATTAATAAGCACTATTGCACAACCATCGCCAAAGTTGTCTGGATCACCCAGGTGAAATTCGGTAGGCCCAGTTAATATTACGTGCCCAGGAATGAACGACGGTTTTTTGATAACCATATCGACGTAGAACCCAGTGGAAGTATTAGTAGCATCAGTGAAATTCAGTGTATTAATAGTTGCAGCGTCAACTGATCCAGACCCTATTTGAGTTTGAATTGCGTTTGGAATAACGATTAAATATATAACAAGAAATGCAGTTGTGAATATGATGGCGAGTAGTGAACAAATATTCAAACAGTAGAACTGACATCCAGTCATTCGTCTTCCACAGTATCGCTTTCGAAGTACTGGAGGACCTACCCACCAATCAATGCATCCTTGTGGTTCTATGTGGTCATCTATATCTGTGTATACATGGTAGCCTTTCACATCTCCTTTTTCAAAGGTCATCTTGTGGAAAAATGTCTGGCGAGCTCTGGCCCTTTGAAAAGGACATTGCCGCTTCCTTTTTTGAGACAGTGGCAGGTGACCACAAGATTCAAATCAATCAAAAATTACAGTAGCTGATTAGAACTTTATCATGCAAATCTAATACTCTGCATTACGCAGCTATTCTTTGATGTCATTGTATGTACCTTTTAATCTTCAATTTTTTAAGAATGGAGATGAAACTTTGTGTTTTGAACACAGGCTAAATATTCGGGAACCTTTTTGGTGAAGGCAAGATGGGAGAAGAGCAGTCTAAAGGTGCTACAAAGCTCCGTTTGTCTTGTTCAGATGCGGTATCACAAAGTTTTAATTCCCCCGCTTTGAGCTTTGATACTTTGGTCAAATTTAAACCATCTTGAATAATACTACTATACTTGACGAATCTCATCATTTTATATGTCAAATTAATTCATTACACAGGATTTCTGTATAGTTTTATGTACAACTGATAGAGCCCGTATAACTTTTCATCTCATTGACTGGTACTATCCGGTGTAACTACGAGGACATAGACTAACGAGCGTCCCATCCTAGTTATCAAGTGCCGAAGGCAATATCACGACTAAAGCATCCTGGTTTCATCTTAATCCGGTTGAATTGCACAATCTAGCCCCCAGCACTTTCTCCCGAATTGTATTAAATATGAATCCAGACTCTAGATTCTACATTTAATATCCTCCAAAGGGTCCGAGTGTTCATGAGGTATAAATTTTTCTCATCCAAAATGTTCAAACAATTCACCAGAGCCATTCGATCTGCCAGATTACAAACCAGATCACAACATACTATACCTAAACAGCAAAACAAAATGAGACTTGGTGCAATTGTAGGAACTAGTGTCTTGGTAGCAGCTATTCTCGCTCAACAATCTCCATTACTTGCCGATGCTAAAAAGCCAGCCAAAGTAGAGGTTAAATCCCATGCCGGTGTTCAAGGTGGGATTGAACGTACTTTTATTGCTGTCAAGCCAGATGGCACCCAAAGAGGACTAGTAGGCAAGATCATTCAAAGATTCGAAGAAAAAGGCTACAAATTGGTTGGATTGAAAGCTATTGTTCCATCCAGAGCGTTGGCTGAAGTTCACTACGCTGATTTAAAAGCAAGACCATTCTTTAAGGGATTAGTTGACTACATGACTTCTGGAAAAGGTAAATCTTGCTAATGTCAGCTCCAGTGATTGCTATGGTTTGGGAAGGTAGATTTTGTTAATATGTAGGACCTGATGTCATCAAGCAAGGTAGACGCATCATTGGCGCTACTAACCCTCTTCAAGCTGAACCTGGTACTATCAGAGGTGACTACTGTATCTCTGTTGGACGCAACATTATCCACGGAAGTGACAGCTTTGAATCCGCTAACATTGAAATCCCATTATGGTTTGGATCAAACGAGGTCTACGACTGGGAATGTAATATGTTTATTAATCTATAGTCGGTAACGCTGAATGGGTTCTTTCCCAAAACTAAGCCAATAAAGGCTTTTGAGGTTTACTGTTCATCTTTTTAAAATATCTTGCTGAGATTACGCTATCGCGTACTACTGTGTTACCATTGATCGCCTTCAATTTGCGGTATTAGTTTAGATGAACCCTTATTGCATCATCAGTGTGTTCACATTAGGAAATTTTGTTGTGCAATTTGCGGCTCGTATTAGGTAATCAAAATCAAAGTTAAACTTTTTAAGAAAAAATGGAAAGCACTCCACTGCTAGGCGACATGGAAATAGTGTCGCTACCCAGAGTAGAGAGGCAGTTATCGTCTCGACATATACAAATGATTGCTATAGGGGTAATATTTATTTAAACAAAGGGAACTATTGGGACTGTATTTGAGATTTAATTACAGGGATTATTTATTGCCTCAGGAGCAACTATATCATCAGCTGGACCACTAGGTGCCCTAATAGGGTACGGAATAGTGGGAATAATGGTGTATGTGGTTATGACTTCTCTTGGAGAACTTGCGACATATTTACCAGTATCAGGATCATTTACGACGTACGCCAGTAGATATGTTCACCCTGCCCTAGGGTTTTCTTTAGGTTGGAATTATTGGTTACAGTGGGCCATTTCTTTTCGTAACTTTTACTAATATAGCTTCTGAAATTAACGCAGCAAGTATGATTTTATCATTCTGGATACCCAATATACCTACCTGGATATCAGCCATAGTTATTTTACTATTCTTGTTTTCCGTAAATTGTTTTGGAGCAAAAGGATTTGGAGAGTCAGAGTACTGGCTGGCTATTGTAAAAGTATTGGCAATCATATTGTTTGTAATTGTTGGAATAGTGCTGGATTTGGGATACGTTGGATCGGAAGGCTATTTAGGATTCAAATATTGGGATATCGAAGGTGCGCCAATCAAAAATGGAATAGTAGGAATATTCAATGTATTTTTGATGGCATTCTTTTCCTTTGGTGGAACTGAACTAGTCGGAATCACTGCAGGTGAAGCTAAAGAACCAGAAAAGACAATTCCAAAAGCGATCAAAAACACTTTTTGGAGGATAACGTAACTATTTGCTGATAATAGATTCTTTTTCTTGTGTTCAATATTTGTAATGGGATTGACAATCAGAAACGACGACCCAAATTTGCTGAATGCTTCAATATCCAATGATATCACCGTTGCCCCATTTACTTTAGTATTTCAAAAGGCAGGGATGAGTTTTGCAGCACATTTAATGAATGGCGTCGTATTTACCGCAGTATTAAGTGCTGGAAATTCAGCGCTTTATGCGGCCTCCCGGACTTTGATGGCAATGTCACTGGAAGGAAAAGCACCGGCTATCTTTGGTAAAGTGACTAAAAATGGGGTCCCGGTGTATAGTCTATTAGCTACAGTGGGAATTGGATGTCTTTCTTTTCTTGGAATAGTCTTGGGAGACGGATTGGTGTTTACGTATTTGATCAGCATTACTGGTGTATCAGGGATATTAACTTGGATCTCAATTGCCGTTATTCACATTAGATTTAGACAAGCATTTAAAGCGCAATCAATAGACTTGAATGTCCTTGTGTACAAATCATCGTTTTATCCTGCAGGCCCAATAATTGCAATTATCCTTGGACTTGCCATTATATGTGCTCAAGGGTATGCCGCTATAGTCTCTGATAGCCCTTTATTGCAACTTATAATAACATTCTCAGGGGTACCATTCTTTGTTGGATTATTCCTCTATCACAAGGTTAAATTCGATTCCGAACTGGTCCCATCTGACAAGGTTATATTATCTCAAACTGGAGACTACTAGAATAAAAATATCTTGGGATCATTGGTTATTGATATAGTCCCAAAAGTAGCACTTTTGCAACTGCAATACTGGCTGCGATATTTCACCATTACCACATTTTGAGGTAAGACTGTTTTGGTATGATATCTGCTGCGTGGCACACTTTGTCTTTGGAGGCTAATGTGACGTTTCAAAGCATATGCTTCAAACTCAAGGTGATTTTTAGGGTGGCTTGAACCTCACCAAAAAATTGTCAAATAATGAATACAACACCACCAGCTACAAAGCGACCTAAACAAGCATGCGATGTATGCAGATTGAGGAAGAGAAAGGTATCCTAATTTAACCGTAGTGCGATGGTGTCCGTCCAATATGTTCACCATGCATGAAGACATCAAGAAAACATAGAGACGGAGCTGCCCAATGTGGATATTCGGAAGGTCCTGCTATTAGGTACACCAGTATTAATCTAGAAATTCTCAAGCCGCACTATCACAAGCTTTGTTGTCAAGATTAGAAAGTGTTGAGGCAATGTTGAAACCCTTGACACAATTACAGACTAATGTACAAGCACCTGTCGATGAAAGAGTAAAGAATTTATTAGTTGCAACGGAAAAGGTTCTTTCTCCATCTGAAATGCACCAACACCGGCTAGGGAATCAGTATCAAAAACCAAATTATGTCGGCGGGTATAATACACACAGTCACTTCAGTCCAGGATTTATGGAGCCTGATCTATGTAAGATGTTATTAATGTAGCATTCTTCACGGATAATACATATATACCCAAGCCCCAACCATTTATCCCTACTCCAGTCAGCATAGTCCCCCTTTCTCCAACGTACTCGAACGAAGACGACCTGGAAAACCACTTGATCTCCCTGACTTCATTGTTTTACATTGGTAGCACTTTTGATTCTGAAGAGCGCCTGGTTCACCCTGCGTCAAGGTAGTTTGTTGTTAACATTAGGGATATTCAATTATCGCACAAACTAAAGAATGCAATGTTTTTCCATGGGGTTTTTGTCTCTAATCACCCACAACTTTTTGGTAATCTCACCACCATTTCATTTGCGGATAGATTACGGGTAGCAGAAGTATACAAACTACACTTGACTGCTGCTAATGCTGACATTGCCACTCAGTCACATCAGGAGGCATATGACGATATTAGGGCATGTTTAGTTCACGCAATGACACTATTTTGCATTGGAAAAACAGCTGAAGCAATCACATTTATTTCTGAAGCATTTCAGAAAGGGCAAGCAAAGAATATTTTCAATCCTGTTACATTTTCAGATACTTTGGATAATTCAATGATCACGGTGGACGATTTGGTTTCTATTATGGGAAACCAAAACCTTATTGCTCAAGAAAAGTCGTTGTCTAAAAGGGATAGAAAAGAAAGGTATGCGTTATGGAACATGTTGATGATGGTGGACACCTTTGCGTCTATCGCAACAGGTGCTGGATTTATGATGGATGAGTCAAATTACCCAGATCTTCACGAAGTAATAGGAAGTAAACATCCCATTCAGCAACCCAAGCAAAGGAAATTGAAAACCCATTTGGCGAAAAACACCATTTGGGAGAAATCGAACCTTGCCTTAATGTTTGACGACCTCAATGAAACTCGCCACTATTTTTCTGGAATATCGTTTGATTTTGTGGAAAAGGAAGAGTTTTGTATGCGAAATTTAAGGAGAGCTGTAAGATTCTCAAGATCACAAAAGTTCAAGACAAATCCATTTGAGGCTGGCAAGAAAGGAAAAGAAATGCACAATGAAATCCTTGCAATGTTACACTCTGTGCCGCATGGATTCAATCTAATTCCGTCGTTAGAACAATTTGCTCCTGGAAATACAGCTGTCGATCAGATTCCGTCGCAACTGGCCAGACTATCTGTGGAATGCTGTAATGGACTATTGGTAAATTTGGCTATTCTGACATATGTACATCTTCCTTTGGTGCAAAACAAGTGCACTGAAAAGTTTGCTTTGGAGGCTGGGAAACCAGAAATATATACACCAAAAGATGTTATGTTTGCAACAGTCCGAGCCCTCGAGTTTATGTACAAATGCGGGTATATTCCGCTCTATCCAAATGACTCTCCTTATGGTATTGCAGAATATGATCAAAATGACTTGAAAAACTTGTATAATCTCTCACTCAATCCAAACATTCCATCTCCTCTATACGCGTGTGCAACGTCCGCACTCATTAGTTTTATTATTGCCTCCAGTGCGCTAATAGCTCATCGGACTGAACCTGTCAACAGTGAAGTATCGAATACTCTATCAACAATAGTCAGTACAAATATACTTCCTTGTTTGCTAAGGAATGCAGGCGTTTGGCCAGCAGCAAACTACTTTGCGCTAAAGCTCCAGGATGTCGCTATGGGCGGAAGACCAGATTTTTGGAATTTTCAATATAGTTAATTTGTATTTTATTTTTTGAAGCTCACAATCTATGACACCACTTCAGTTTAACGCCTTGCTGGAGAAAATATATTCCCTCGTATTTCTAGACTTCATATTTTCCCCAATAATATGGATACTAATTTCCTTTATTCCATTCGGACTACTATTCCCAATAATCTGTTTTACTTTTGCCATTGGAACATTTTCACTTTCATTTTACAGATACCTCAACCGCAAACAATTGAAATGGGCAGATCAGACCATAGTTATAATTGGAGGATCTCATGGAATAGGAAAGCTGCTGACCGAAAAATGTTTGGATAAGGGATCCACCGTTGTTGTGTTGGATCGCCTCGAGTGTCCATTAAAACATGAAAAGCTGATTTACAGGAAATGTGATTTGGCTGACAAAGAAAGTGTTACAAAGGCTTGTGCAGGGATCAACCCTAATGTTCTGGTAAACAATGCGGGGATTGTGACTGGAAAACTATTCAGAGATTCTGATATTGCAGAAATTGAACGTACAATCCAAGTAAATGTTCTCGCTCACTTTTACTTGTTGAAACAATTCTTGGACGATTTGATTTGCAACAAAGGCCATATAGTAAATCTTGGCTAATTAGGTTTCAGTGTCATCTGTTATGGGAATAGTAGGTGCTTCATACAGTGTAGACTATAGTTGTTCAAAGTTTGCGGTTACTGGATACATGGAATCATTACGACAGGAATTGTTGGGGTATTTTTGAATTAACAAAGGCAAGTGCAAGTATCCACAATTTATCCTGGCTTGGTGAACACTGGGATGTTTTTAGGAGTAGATCATCAGTTCCCATACCTGACACCTCAATTGGAAACCGATATGGTCGTGGACAAGATTATTGATGTGCTGGAAAGTGGGCAGGGGCAAGAAGTACATTTGCCGTTCTACGTCAAACTGTCAACCGCTTTAAAAGTGCTACCTGTCGAGCTCAACAATCTTGTTCGAGTTGTGACGGGTGCAAATAACGATTTAAAGAAATATCAGGGAAGCATTTCCAAGAAATAAAATCCAATTTTAGTCCCAATACTGTACTATCCTGAGAGAAAAACAAACTTTTACTGATCTAATGAAAACCACAAAATTGAAATTCAAAGGACAAGAAGAAAAAGTCTCGAAAAAGAAGAGTAAAAAGAAGCAAGAAGTCCAGGAAAAGGAAGAGCAAGGATGGGTGATTTGTCAATTGCCTGAATCCATTAACGGACCGTCTATAGTTATTCACCATTTAAATTTGCTAAACGCTGTGCAATCTACAACCAAAGTATCATTCAAACCAGTACCGCACGAAGACCAGCCGCCAGTTCCATTACCTTTGGAAACTACAGAACCTTGGGTAGCTTCACAAGTATGGGTGGTTCACCAAGTAAACAACAAATTCACTTTTAAAAATTGCTTTGACAAGTATTTATCATCAGACAAGTTTGGAGTTATTTCATGTGAAATGGAAGCTGGTAAATATTGTTAATATAGTCGGCCCGGCAGAAAGTTGGAATGTAATCAAGCAAAAGAATGGATTTGCATTGCAAAACTACTGGGGACAATATTTATCTTATAATGAAGGAACAATACGATGCGATTCTGAGCATATCGCTGATAATGAAGTATTTCAAATCAAGATGCAGTATATCCACAGGTACTACTCGTTAATGTAGAATAGAGAAAAAAGTCCATGTGAGTGCAGTTTCGTTGGAGATTGAGAAACTTGAAAAGATGCATTCGTTTGGTAAAAAAGAGCTCACAGCTCTAACGAGAAATGTAGACGAACTTGCAAAGGCAAAGCGAGAAGGAAGGTTGAACGAAGAGCTGCTGAACAGAAGAGCTTTATTGAAACCAGACAAATTTTGCAAGTAAATTTATATCCAGTTAAATGAGAATTTCTTGTTTTTGTATACAAAGTATTCGTGCTCCAATCCAGCTGCTAATTCATTGAGGACAAGCGATGATTTAAGCAGCCCAAAACTCTTTTCCATTCTTGATTCTCTCTTTTCCTGTTGGGTTTCCAAACCTATTAAATATTCATCGACTCCCCAATCGTGTTCTTGATTATTTACATTCTTGAACTGGATATTTTCCAACTCATCTTGCGGATAATATAGCGCTTTATCAAAAGGATAATAAAAATATCCATCATTGTTTACTGTCACTAATTCCGGTTCGAATTTTATCATTTGGTTACCGGCATAACACAAATTTCCGTCTTTTAATGTATGGAACACAATCGGAGCTAAATTAGATTGAAATACACAAAGCCGGTCTAATGTAGTTGATTTCATTGTTGCATAGCGATACGTATGGGAAAAGATTGGTATATTTCAAAGTATTTCTTTGAATCCTGTTGTAGAAAAAGTTTAGGAATTTCGGTTCTTTAAAACAAGAAGTAAAATTCTTGTGTTTGGTGTCTGCTAGAAACAATTGCCCGTGAATGTCGATCGTATAGTAGTAAGCTCGTATTTTTCTTGTTACCTTATTCATGGAAAAATTTCAAACAAATATCGCTTAAATTGACCGACAGCGTTTGATCTGGATTTTTCAATGATTCCTACAAACAACAGGTCCAGCGAGTTTAATGGATACTCGTCTATCGTTTGGTAAATTGAGACATCGGAACCCTTCATTTGAAATGACACAAAGATTCTATAGAATGGCCCGCCTTTTAAACCAAACTCCAATCCATGATATTACTTTATTATACATATTAGGCATTGTTAGTGTTCCGGAGTGCGGCAAACTCTGCAAAGTCATCGCTGGGGATTTTGTTGTGATAGACTGAAAATGCTCTTTCTAGAGTATAGCCTTTCTCTATTTTAAGCGCAATCAATGAACATCCTTTTAACAAAATACTTTTGCTTGTCCTTTCCATTACGTTTGCTATCTCGTCAATATCGTATCGAGGGTCTTTAAGTAATGAATCCAGGGTAAGGATCTCTAATGTTTCCCAAGGTTTCCCATGTTTTTCTGGATAGTACTGCACTGGAATCAAATCCTCATATTCACTCAAATTTACTTGAGAAAGCAGCGTTATTAGTTCCGCTTCTTCTGCTGCATCCCACAGTATTTTCAGCGACTCTGGTGGTAAGAAATACACATCCTCTGCCAGCGATTGAAGCTTCTTTGCTAGCTTCTCTATATTTGTCGAATTGGACAACATTCTGAAAAACTGACAAAGTGGCAAAGCGAAACCAAGTGCTTAACATTGGTCAAGGATTCTACTAAATTTTTATTTTGTTCTTGTTAATACAGCTTCAGTGATTTCAATAAGTGCAGTTCGAGCCCTGCTTGGTTCTAGTACTTGAATATCTTGAATCGCAGCTTCGCAATAAGCTTTGGCCAACTGTCTGGTTTTTTCAATCCCATTACTCTTCAATACTAATTCCTTGGCAATCGCAACATCTCCATCTTGGGAAAACTTGCGTTCAATTAACGGAAGCAACTGCGGGAATTCATTAGCAGCATATAATACTGGGGCAGTTGCTAATCCCAGTGACAAGTCAGCGTTTACTGGTTTCCCAAATTCATTTTCTGTCACAACAAAATCCAGCATATCATCTACCAACTAAAGTAAATTCAAAATATTACTTGGAAAGCTAATCCAAGATTCCTGCCGTAGCTATATGCAGCATCAGTAATAACTTCATCACATCCACCCAATATTGTTGCTGCTTGGCAGGATTTGGCAATCAAACTAGCAGTTTTCATATATGTCTTTTCAATATAATACTGGAAATCTGGTGAATTTTCCAATTCTGCTCTGGCAAATACTGGTGGCAATTGCTGGTTAAATTTCTGCAATGGGTTGCTAGAGTTGTTGCGAAGTTGCATAAATTCACCTTCAATTAATTGCTATTACCTTCCACCAAGTTGGATATCACTGTAGCTAATAACTCTACAACTTGAAGATTTCTTAGTCGAGCCAAAGCTACTGATGCTCTGGCCAACAAGAAATCTCCAGCTAAAATGGCCATCTTGTTTCCAAACTCATGGTTTGCGGTATTAGCCCCCCTACAATTAGCAATAGAAACCTTCTAGTCAAACTTAGATCAATAACATCGTCATGTAATAAAGAAGCGGTGTGAATCATTTCTGTGATTTCAGCCAATCTGCGCTGTGTCGGTAAGATAAACTCTGTCTTGCTCTCTTTAAAAAATATTCCGCTATTACTCGTCAATGGTTTGTCAATCTCTTGAGTTTTGAGTTGCTTTGTAGTTGCTAACGATACCAACAGAACCAATAATGGTCGGACGTGCTTTCCCTGTTTAGAAAAATAATAATTGGAAACAGTTTCGAGCACCGGATGTCCCGAACCCAACAATTTTCTGATATTGTCTGTCAATAACGATCTATATTACTAAAATATTACCTATGGTTAAATTGAGATTACAAATCCTTGCCCAGTAATTCCTTTGGATTGATAACCGAACCGCTTCCTGAATGCACTAATTTTTCTGCGTTATAAATAGATTTCTGCCATTGTGTTTTAAATAACCGTTGTATCATTCTGATGAGTTGAAATTTTTTTGGGTTTGAAAAAACTGTTACACTGCGGAATAAATCCATCGTGAGAATAGATGAAAATAAACCGCAAGAGATTCCAAAGCTCTGAATTAGATTGAATTGGTGGTGAATAAGTCACTTGCAGAAAAATGAAATTTGATGCCTAGCGCTATTGAACAATTTATCATTTTAATTTAACGCAGAGTCATATTTCGAATAGCGTATGAATATGCGTCAGGTATTTTGTCTGTCCGCACAATGGCACTTTGATAAAAATGTTCAATCAGAATCCTTGGCAAGAAGTGGAATACAGAGGAAAATAAATGGAAATCGGAAAAAGAGGAAAAGAAACCCCCAACAGTCGATCCTTCGAAAGTATTTGCTTCTGTAGATTCTTATTCCCCATTCGGTGCACTGCACGATCCTTTAAACGATAAATTCAACGCCGATCCACTTGGAGGATTCCCGGAAACGCCTTTCAAAGAATCTTCAGTTCACCAATCACCTTTTCAAAGTGTATATGAACCCTCGTTTCGTACAAATCCGTTGACTGAAGATCCATTTCAGCCTCAATTTAATGAAGTTAAATCACCATTTGACCAACCAATACAGTCGCCATTTTCTACGGACGCATTTGATTCTTCATTCAAGATTCCAGATCCTTTTGCGAAACCAGTCAGTGAGCCAGTATTCAGCTCAGATGTTATTCCTAACCCACTTTTAGAAATTGATACTCTTCAAATTTCAGAACAAAAGGATGAACCTATAACAAACAGTGAAGAAAATACACCACTGGCACTGTTAAAGGAAACTTCAAGTATCAAGGAAGTACCAATGGAGTCCTCTATTACGGACTTGAGTGTCTATGAACCTAAAAGCACCTTGTCCGCCATAGAAAGCCCCAGATTATCTAGACCTGAACCAACAAACTTTGATCCATTAAGTGCTTCAATTACAAGCGAGTCCGAAACGCCAAAAGAAGAACCAAAACCAGAGCGTCCAACAAGAATGTATGAATTTCGTGTAAACGTGGTCGATCCTCTTAAAATTGGAGATAAGATCAGTGGATATGTAGAATACAGAGTAACTACAGCAACCAGTGACCCAAAATACAAAAACTTTGAATTTTCGGTAATGCGAAGGTTTTCAGACTTTTTTTGGCTCTATAACCAACTAATATCAAAATATCCTGGAATAATTATACCCCCTATTCCAGAAAAACTGCAACTTGGAAGATTTCAAGATGATTTTATTGAATCTAGGAGATACCATCTTGAAAAGTTTTTACAAAAAGTAGTTTTACATCACAAACTTCAGCTTGATGACAGTCTAAGATTCTTTTTAGAATCGGAAACTTTTGCTGTAGATAAGAAGGCATTCACTGAAAAGAATATTTTAGGCCAAGATACTACTCCATTGGCAAATCAAGCATTCCCAAGCACTCCTGACAGTGATAAGGTAATGCATTTGTAACGTAGCAAATTGAGGATAAGAAGGTCGTACTACTATTATTGGAAGGTCAGTTGAAGAGCCTATCTAAATCATATGATGTGCTTGTAAAACAGCGACAAGGTTTTTGAGAATTTAACCTCAGACTATGCAGCGGCGATAAAGGAAATGGCTACATCTCTTTCTGCTCTAGGGGATTCCCAAATCTCTGGAACCTGCAATTTGAAAATTTTGAAACTTGGAAGAATTCATCAAGAAATTTCAGATCTTTTGGAAACTCAAGTAAATATATGAGTAATTGTAGAGCAATTCTGAAATTCAAAATCAGGTAATGAAAATTCAAGAGCATTTGCGAACTATTGGGTGTATCAAAATCAATTATCAGATTAGACTAAAATTCCAAACTTCCCTTAGCCAATTGGAGCAAACTTTACAAAAACATACCGACCAGTTGAACAAGTTAAATGCCACCCAAAAACATCGTACGGACAAGATACAGGAGGCTGAAGTTCAACTCAAAGAAACTCAAGCTAAATTCAATGAATTACAAAACGATTTCAATGAAATTGGCATGGAATTCTTGCAAGAACTGAATGACTTTGAAGATAGCAGAGTCAAAGATATTTGTGAAGCTGTGCAAAATTATCTGTTCAAGTCCAGTATAGTAGAAAAACAAATCCTGAATGTCTGGCAGAGTTACTTTTCTACATGAATATAAAGTTGTCTATCAAATGTTAAAATACTAATTGCATATTGAATCTTTTCTATTCCCAACCATTAAAAGTAACGTTGGAAAGTCTCCGGAATCACAATGTGGGCATTCGATTAAATCCACACTTAAATCATTAGTCACGGGTTTTATTAAAAGTAATTTTGAAGCAGATTTGCTTTACCGTCTACGACTTTGAAAGCAGAGTCCATTTGCTTTGCATAATGAGAATCTTCATTCATGTACAATCTAGTTTGTCTTCCCTTTAAAACTTCATCAACTGCTGATCCAATATCAATGTATCGGTTATTTTTGTTTATATTCCACATTCGATGTACCGCAATGTTACTTAGCGGGCCGCAAGAGAGGATAAACAAAGTATTTGTGTATTCCATTGCTAGTCTATCCCATACTAGCTTGATTTCTTGATGGTTGCTTTCATACCATTCCAAACCGTGGTCGGGACACTCTACATATTCTTTTAATGTTTTGAAGGTATCTGCATGTTGCTTACTCTCTTTACTAGCAAAAATTACAACATCTCCAGCTTCTCCTTCTTGAATTTTTGATAGCAATTTTTTAGTGCTCTTGTAGTTGGCATTCACGAATAAATTAGCGTAGGAGATATAGTTCAAGTTTTGTTCGGTTAAAGCCATAAAGGAATTCAATGAGCCAACATTATCGTCTGTTGGGAAGCAATCTAGATTACTCTTTAAATACAATAAAGTGGTTCACCATAATGTCCAGATAAGGTGCTGCTTAAATCTTGAGATAACACAGAATTAGGACCGCCGTTGTACTTCCAGTTATCTTGTTCTGATACCAGTGGTTGTTTTTCAATAACAGCCAGCTCTCCATCGCCATATCGCAACACTCCAACACTGCTTTTGATATCTAAAATGCGTTTCGCTACCAACTGTGGTTAGTAACAATTACAATCCAATCGTGGTTCATAGGCCCAACTATCTTGCGTTCGTATTCTTCATGTTGAACTAATTCTGGTTCTCGATCGCTCACCTCTAGGTTAGAATCAAGAGCAAAATTGAGCAAGAATCCAAAGGTACAAAGAGCTGCTAAAAGTATAAGTGCGTTTTTGCGAAGCTTTGTAGCTGAAATTTGCGTTTTCATTTTCAAAAGTTTGTTTACGCGTAAAATTAGATTTCTGAGTTTATATGGTTGTGCCACACACAGTCAGCTGAACAAAACCAAAGCAAGTTTGCAGTTGGGCACATTGGCAAGCCTATCTAATCAGGCTCATAATGCGTTCAATTAAAAATAAAGAGTAATCAGTCTAACTATTATATTTGACGATAAAATCTACATAGCTGGTCCATTATAGAGAACATGCCGAGCATATCTTCCAAAGGAATTATCAATATTTTTGACTGTTTGAAAATTAATAGGGAACGGAGTATTACCAGCATACAATCGGTAAAAAGAGTGTACCGCATACACATTTGTCCAGTCTTTCGTGTCGTACGGCTTGAACATTGGTAACTCTCTCCAATTCTTATCCCAAGACCACCAACTGACCAATTCATGTCTGTATGCCTGCGCTAGATCAGTATGGTTGCGATAAATCTTTAATGGCAGTTTGACAGAGTGATAGTCCCAATCAGTTGGATCAAAAGATTTATATGCTTCGTACCACTTTAGAGCAAATCTAAATAAGTCGAAAAGTTACCTCGAACACTTTTTGGAAACCATTATACCGTTATTTAGTCCATAATCTTCTTCTTGGTTTTGGTACCCAATTGCAAACTCGTCATTTAAAAATCGGTCAAATCTTTTGATTGGGAAAGCATCCATATCCAAATATATACCTCCGTATCTTATAAGGGCTTCCATTCGTATCAGATCCGCTTTGTGCTCACCTGCTTCGATTGGATTGCCAGCATATGTGGAAGTTACGGTTCTTGACAATACTAAATCTAAATCGAATTCCTAACGTTAAATATGGATTACGTGGACAGCATCCATAAAGAATTTGCTAGAAAAAGGAAATATCTCTCCGTGAACATAGATTCGATCAGGTTTAATAATCTTGCTGATTGCTTTAATATTCAAGTAATGATGAAATTTGAAATGTTTTCCAGGAACAATATGAACTATTTTTGGAACTTTGCAAGATTTGTAGCTTTCTGCAGTGTAATTGGAACACATATTCATGATGTACTGATACGTTTGATTTGAATCCATCGTAACCGCTCTGTACTGGTCTATCAGCGGATCCGAGTAGCAATGTGAAGGAGGAAGCGGTTTCTTATCAGCTGGAATCGTTCTACTGAAATTAAAATCTGTCGTCAGTTTCATGCTAGAATTTGAATGTGCAAAATATACAAAGATTGCGGTCAGAAACAGACTTGCAGATACTAGTATTCCTATCCTATGTGTTGCTTTCATTGAACTTTTTTTTGTAACTGCAGGTTTTATATAGTGTGGCTGATTTGTCCTCAAAGTACCACCCACATCCCCTAAAACAAGATGACACATGTACAATGTTAGAGAAATGAATTGCCATTTTATTTGGCGGAATATTAATCTGGTTCAGAATTGATCAAGATCAGTAAGCGCATATTAGGAAACACCGAGTTGAAGTTAGTATTCAGCCATTGGTTCATAAAACTTTGCGTCTAGTCCAGCTTTCAATCTGTCTTCTGCATTGAAAGGAGGCCGCAGAGGACCAAAAAATAGGTTTTTGACAATGTGATGAAACTTTTCATATCTATCAATTCCAATCTTATCGCATATGTATGTAAACCACTTTTGTCCTCTGTAAACATGTCCAACTTCATCATAATGAATCTTTTCTAATTTTACAACACTTTCTTGGTCATTCGCTTTCTTGAATTTTGCAATTGTTGACGGGTTAACATCTAGTCCCCTTGCTTCATGTACCATATGTACGATAGCTAATCTGTCTAGCAAATTTGAGCTTGTAAGAGTGGCAGAATCCCATAGACCATCGTGTACGGGCAACGAGCCATAATGCGACCCTAAATCTTTTAGTCTCTCAACAAGGAATGAGAAATGGGTAGCTTCTTCCTTTGCAACTTGAACGAAATCTGAGCAAAATTCTGCAGGTAGTCTTTCATCATTAAAAGTGTGGTTGCAAAATCTAGCTATGATATCCCAAGCCAAATCTATAGCCCATTGCTCAACATTAGCTAGAGCATGAAGAATAGCTATCCTGGACTGTACAGAACCGCCTTTTCCAATTTTCTTGGTCTTCCATCGATCAACAATTTGTAATTCCGCATGTCTCGCGGGTCTATCTGGAACAGGAATAGCTTCACCAATTGTTAGTTCTCCCGCTTCCCATTTTTCTGCTACCAAATAAGTCAATTGAACTTTTTCTGACGGATCTGGAGTATAAAGTATTTTCACAGCACATTCAACCAAAGTCTTTCCTGATATATCCAGCGCATCCAATTTCTCGGAAAGTTGCTCAATATTTTCCTCGCCAATTTCTACTTTACAGTCTCTCTTGTAATTTGGCACAGATATAAATTTGATTTCCAATTTGCCGCTAGGCTCATAATCCAAGTATACTTTGCCATCGTCTAGAATGACTTTAAATATGGCTGTTTCGAAAATGTCATCACTGGATTAAATAGTAATTACTCCACGCTCTTGCCTGTTTCTACTGAAAATCGATACGCATGCCAAGGGCAAATCAAATGCAACTCTCTTTTACATCCTGCAGTATCCTCGATATCTTGAATCTCAACTGGACCTTTGTATAACGGTCCTCCACTATATTAGTAGCAATCAACCTATGCGGACAAGTGCTCTCCATACAATAATATTTATCTTCATGGCTATACACCACTAATGAATGTTTTTCAGTTGTGACTAGAGCTCTTTGTTCAGAAAACTGTTCCTGTAAACCAATGTAGAGCATATTTTTTTCTTGCAAAAAAATGTTCAAGAAATTCAATCCCAAGCAGGACATTTCAGGACAAACCCAAGCCAAATCCTCCGTTCAAAGGAATATCCGTGCCAAAATCTTGGAGCAAATGCCTCTCCTCGAGCCGCATATCGAAGAGATATTACCAAAAAAAGCAGCACTGTTTATTGTCAAATGTCTAGATAGAGTTTCCATTTTACAGATTAACGGAGAATCGCTGTTTTTCCAGCATTTCGACGGACCATTTGTACCAAATTTGAAGCTGTTGCAGAAATATCCAGATATTTTGCCAAAAATACAAGTGGATCGAGGGGCAATCAAATTTGTTCTTAAAGGTGCTGATATAATGTGTCCCGGTGTTACTTCCAAAGGCGGTAACATGCCTGACGGGTTGGAAAAAGATAGAATGGTGTGTGTGATGGCTGAAGGAAAGAAACATGCGCTTGCAGTAGGTTTGCTCTCAATGTCTTCAGAAGAGATCAAGTCTGTCAACAAGGGAATTGGAATTCTTAATATGCACTATTTGAATGACGGTTTATGGGCAACTTTGAAATAAAAATGTAATTTTTAATGAATTAAGCGTTGAATGGTTTAAATACGTTGAAACCATCATATGCGGTACTGATAATCACCCCAGGTGCTTGCTTATGCCAATGTAACTCTTTGATATTCTTTTGCCCTTGGTGAATAAATAGTAATTGAGGAGGGACTTCTATTTGCTGTCCGCCAGCACCAATTCCAATCAAAGGATCTTCCTCTTCATCTCTTTCCAGTGCAAGATCCCAAATAGTCAGCTGTTCATCTGCACCTGAAACAGCCAACATTGATGATTCTGTTGGGTGCCAATCAATAGAGGTGATGGCTGCCTTATGCCAGTTAAATGTTGCAGCAGTTTCTGGGGTTTTGGTTTTAGAAGCAGGCCATGTTCTCAAATCCCAAATACTGAAAACTCCAGAATCAGAACCAGATGCGAGCAAGTAATCAACGGATCTTGTTAATTCAAATATTACCTATTCCAGCTTATTACGTTGACATCAGAGTCATGAGCGTGTGCAGACAACTGAGGTTTGTTTTTTGTTCTCGAATCCCAGATTTTGATGGTTTGGTCGGCAGAACAAGTAGCAAAAACACCCCCTTGGTTAGGAGACCATTGAATGTCTTCTATGGAGCTCTTATGGCCAGTGAATGCAGTTTTATCTGTTATAAATCCAGAGTCAGTTTTTGTGGTCAAAAAGATTCTGCCTTTTCCATCTCCTGTTAGTAAATGGCCAGATTGAACAGAAGACCAATCAATACCATAACCTTCATAAGCGCCGTGGTTAGTAATGGTGTGTATAGGTTTGGTGTCCCTTGGAGGAATTAATCCTGGAATATCAAAAGAATCAACATGAGTGGTAATGTCATAAATATTAACCTTTCCTGTTTCAGACATTGCGGCAACAATAGACACTTCAGGGTGAGGCATAGCCTATATTTTAATTGCTTCTTACTCTAATTCTATTAACACCACCTTCATGCGCGATCGTCTTGAATTCCAAAACTGGATCTTCATCTTCATTTTCATCGTCCGAAAATTCTTCATCGTCGTCAAATTTGGTTTTGTGAAGCGATGACATTTTCATGATATAGATTTTGTTTTCATTTGCTGATGGTGCTTGTGAACCAGCGACAGTGTAACAAGTCATTGGAAAATTTGATCTCCCACTGCCAAGCTTGTCTTGCAAAATATCGAAACTTAAACAAGGCCATTCAACATTCATAGAGTGGAGCATGTCGTATGTGGAAAGGTCAGCAACCAATTCTTCGCCTTCTTCTAATTCTCTACCAGGTAAATATACAGGGAGGTCCTCTGGCTTTTCCTGTTCGTCTTCATCTTCATCCATTTCTTATTAGTAGGATTGTACCTTCATCGTTATCTTCATCACTGTCATTGTGGACAATTACTTCTCCTTCTCCGTCATCCATGTCATCTTCGATTCTGTCTTCGAATTCTCCCATCCCTTCATCTTCCTCAATTTTCATACGCTGTTCATGGTCTTTAGTATTTTCTCTCTTTTTTCCCATTTTTTTCAAACTTGAAAAAAAAATTAGTGTTGGGCAATATTATTCCAATAGTCAATGAATGTGCAAGATTCCAAATGGTGTTGTATGATTAGATTACGTAATACACACAGCATTTCTCTACCTTACATATTTACCTCTAATCAATAATTTTAAGATCTTCTAAGGTGTGTGGTGTTGGTTATCCAATGGACCGCAGTATTATTCTGTAACTATTATTTTCAAGTATATGTAAAGCCTTCACTCGTCTCTCTTGTAACCTCAAGCATCCATTCCCAAATGATAAGTCTGTGGTTGTAAATCACGGTTGACAGGACAAATTAATACGAATATCACCACTCAATTTCATTAAAGTCACTAGAATTTGTTTATCCTTTGCATTGTCTATTCAAATGGAATATTTCGGGAAACGTCATTGTTCAATTTATTTACAACATGGCACCTGTTAAAGTAAAGAAAATAGAAAAGAAGGAGGTTACTGTCTTTGATCATGCATTTCGTATAGTTGTGGATTCCACTGCAGTTTTGATTATACTCTCAAGTTTGAAATTTCTAACTCAGCATTGATATTTCTTACATTTGGGAACCACACTACAAAACCTACAAATATAGAGATTACACCAGATAAAAGCTTGGGAAAATCTAGTGAGTGGACGTTTTGGAGAGTAGCGCAGCAAGATTCCAAAATATCAATAGAAACCAATATCATAAACGCAGAATCAACAGGCAAACTTGCTACAGACAAGCAATTGCCTGATCATTCTGTAATTAAAGCAACTGAAAGCGTTGTGTATGATCAAGTAGAAACGCAAGGGAAAATCAACGAATCAAGCACACTACCAAAAGTGAATACCGAGAAAGTTGGGTTGAAAGCATTAGATAATACCGCTCAGACTAATCAAATGAAAACTGAGACGAGTGGAGATGTCGTTGGAAAACAGGACTTGCATCCCAAAGGTTCTAACGGTATACTTTCTTATCTTTATAGCATGTGGACTAGACCCTCAAATCAACAACGGAATCATTATAAAGAGGATAAGGCACATTCGAAATCAAGTGAAAGATCAAGAAGTGATCCAGAAAATTCAATACCTAATACCGAGACTATAGAAGAGTTGTCGAGACCAAATGGTAAAGATGAAACTACAACCATCAAGGAGGAAAAAAATTCATGGGGATCGATAATCTGGAATTATATAGTTTCTAGCTCATCGAATGTAGGAAATGATATATCCAAACCTCAAGCTAACACAAAAAAAGACTTGACGGACAAAATCAAAACGGAAAGGCAGATAGAGCCAATAGATGAAAAAGATACTCCAAAAGTTTCAGAAATTAATTTAATCTTCAATTCTGAACCACCACTGCTGACAAGCAATAGTGAAATAACTGTTGAAAGCAACAAAAATGAAGATGCGGTACCAATCAGTGAGAATTTAGTTCCTGGCAAATTCAAAAACATGGGTAAAATCACTACAGCTGAAAAAAAGCTTTTGGAAATTCTATGGTATTCATTAGCGGGAAAAGTGCATCCAAAGGCAAACGCATTTACTGATGGTGACTGTTTTTAATCTAGATGTGTATACTTTGTTAGAAAGTTATGTACATAATCATCAAAACAGTGAAGAGATTATTCATGAAATCACTCAAATCATATTAAAATATCAAACTGACAAAAATAACTATCGCGAAGGATCATCTGCAAATGATAAGGAAGTGGTTCATACGATAGCGGAAAAAGAATCCGCTCAGAGTTTAAACACAGCGGAATCGCATGTTTATTCATTACCGTTGATAAATTCAATCAAAGATCTCAAATACATTGTAAAAAAGACTGGATACGATCACCAAAGCATCACTGACTTGCGTAGTGAACAAGTGAAAAATACGGACAGTATAAATACCAAATCGCAAATCATTGACAAAGTCCGCGAGGTACTGAAACGATATCCATCCAGCAATTTGGAGAAAGAACTTGAAATAAAAAAAAGACACAAAGAGAAAGTTAGTAAAGCTAGCAGTGTCCCAAAAGATATTGAAATAAGTGAAGAGCACTCAGCCCTTAAAGATCAAATGACAACCGAAAGCGAAAATGACTTAAAAGCCAAAGAAAGCATCCATTCCGATAATCAAAAACAAACGCATTCAACTAAATTATCTGCCCATGAAAAAAATTCAAATATCTTGGAATCTGTTTTCAAAGTGCTAGTAAATGCCAACAATGAAAATCAAAATATCCAGCAAAAAGCAGAAGATTCAAATAATATCGCCAGTAACCCAGGAATTTCATTATTTCAAACTAATGACTTTTATGCTTTTGTTTTAAACATGATGAATAGCGATAAACTCCCAGAAATAAACTTTAAAGAGTTTCCGTTTGCAGAAAAGGAGACCTCTTTAACCAAAGAAAACAGCAATCTTGCGCATGAAATAGATGTAACTGTACCAGAAAACGAAAATAGCCAAAGCATTCGAAAAATAATTCTGAAGCTGCTTGAAGAGCATAACCAACCCAAACCTGAACCACCCTCTACTTTTGCGGAAAAAGATGCTGGTAGCAACCCTAAAGTTTTTCCAAAGATTGAAAATATCCAGGTATTGAGAAATTATCTCTTGCAGAGAAAAACAAAGGCAGAAGCAACACAACCAGATACTGAACACCTTCATGCTGAATCGAAACTTGAAGCTGAACAAAAACAAGAGCAAACTGGTAATCAAATTATTTACTCTACCGACGATAGTCAAACAAAAGTAATCAATGTAAAGATTATCAAGGAAGAAGAAAAAGTAAATAAAATGAATGATTCAATCAACGACAGTGAAATTAATGATCCAATCAAAGTCAATGAATCCGGGCATCCTTCAGCGGCCTTCTCCAATAAGCAGGAAATTCTAGAAAGAGTAAAAAGAATTCTGGAGAAGGACAGACATTATTCTGCTGCATCTATAAGTGATAAAGTAGCAAATACGATGAAAAATAGTCCTATCGATGATCAAAGTAACCCGCTAAACTTTTGGACTATAAATGAAACTCGTGATTCTCGAAAAACCACACTCTCATACTTTTTAAATTCCATGACCGGTACTAATTCTTGTGATAATGCTTCCTACTGGAGCATCTTTACAAATATTCTAAACTCAGACGTTGACCCGGTGGATACGTCAGAGAGCGAACTAAAAGTTTTAAATTCCGTTTCAACTCCTGAATATGAATCTGATGGGGCATCAAATATGGCCATTCTCAATTCTGAAAAAGAAATAAAGAACAAGGACGCCAAAGTAAGTGGCATGAAGGAAGAAGACAATTCAGTCAAAGACGACGATTATTCCGTGCATCAAGGTGTCCCAGTTGGTGAAAAAGTTGAACATCAAACAAAAGTTACTAGAGGTAAGAAATATCTTATAAAGCAACTCGCGCTAAATACCAAAACGAAATTATTGAAAAAGTCTCAAAGTTGCTAGACAAACAGAAAGGAAATATCAGAGTAAATCAATCAACCACCAATGAAGAAAAACAAAAAGCTATTACTGCAATTACAGATTTATTGCAAGATTATTCAAACCTCAATTTCTCGTTCTTGTCTGGAATTTCAAATTTGGAAAAGGCAAGTGATATTAATTTAGATTAAAAAAATATTGAATGAACAGAGTCTAGAATTTTTACGACAATTATTAGCACTGTATGATTCGCTTCTTGAATGCAATCTTGGAATCAGTTTGCAAGACTTTTTTGTACTAGTTGATCAAGTGTACACAAAGAAAGTAGTTTCCATATAAAAGTCAGAAAGATTTATTATTACAATTGCTTGATAATCTTTTTTGCTCTCTTTGCTATGGTATCAGTGATGCCTTCTTTTTCCAACATGATTTTTGCTTCTTCTATTGTTTCCTTCTTTTGCCTGTCACCCATACCTTGCAAGTAAGTCAGCGTGTGCTTAAAGTGAATATTGTCTATCTAGATTAATAGAATTTACCTGATGTTGATAGTACAAGTTTTGCAATATCCAGGTCTGACGAACTTTTTGAAACTTCCATTGATCTTTGTTTTCAATGAATGTCATCAGATATGCTAACGCGGCGTCCTTTGCAGAAGTCTCTTTATCTGTAGAAGTAGCTTCTGGAGCCTTCTTTTTATTCTTTTTGTTCTTTTTCTTTTTCTTTTTAGGTAGCTCTTCTCCCTTGTTGGATTGCTCTTCTCCCTTTTTCAGTTGGTCTTCTCCCTTGTTGGATTGCTCTTCTCCCTTGTTGGATTGCTCTTCTCCCTTTTTCAGTTGGTCTTCTCCCTTGTTGGATTGCTCTTCTTCCTTCTTTTCCTCCCTTTCTTCCTGTTTATCCTCCTTATTTCCAAATAGAGCTGCGTGGAACTTTTGTTCTTGCTCCACCAGTTTATTACGAAGCCGCTCTCTTTTCTCTTTCTTCAATTCAATAATTTTCGCTCTCTTTTCTTCGTCAGCTTGCTCCGGTTCTTTTGGATATTCTGCTACTCCTTGAATTGTCTCTGCCACCTGTCCATCTTCATCGAATCTCAGTTTCTTTGCCTGAGGTACAAATGTCATTACAAAAAAAAATAAAAATATTTCCAGAAAGTATCCCACTGAAATACAGTGCTGTAGATAACTATAACACTAGCATTTTGTAATTTCTATTCCTGGCCCCAGCCCTAATAATTCTAGCAATTCATAGTAGTCAAGAAATACTATTCAGATTTCACCTTCTACAAGATAAATCTACGTACTGTTATAGTACTATGAAATCTTTTGATTTTCTCTGGCAAATTTAAACTAGTGTAGAATTTCTTACTTTTCTAAATCTTAATCTCAAATGGACAATAATTTCTTTAATTCACTTGGACTTAACAATCAAGAGCAAGATCAGCAGCAGTTGAATATTAACTTTGAACAGCTCCCTCCTCAACAGAGATTACAAATGATGCAGAATATCAACAGTCAAAGACACCCTCAGCAGCAGAATTTCCTCCTGCAGCGTCAGATGCTGTTATATCAACAACAAATGCAACAGCAAAATAGAATGATGAATCAAATGTCACCTCAATTACTCACTGGATCTCCCCAGTTGTCATCTCCTCAAATTCAGCAAAATATGCAGTCCATGCAATCGCTACAGGTTTGCATCTCTTAATACTAGGTTTATTGAAATTTACCCTAGGTATCTTCTTGTTAATAAGAATAATCTGCAACAAAATCTTTCAACAAACCTGCCTCAAAATCTACAGCAAAATATTGTTCAGAATATGCAACAGAGTATGCAGCAGAATATGCAACAGGGCATGCAGGTAACTGGTGGATAACACAGGTGAAAAATGGGATCAACCCAATGGTGACCTATAATAATATGATGATGAATATGATACCAAATCAATTACAAAATAATTTCCAGATACCTAATCAAACCTATTTTAATAATCCTAGAGTAAATCTGATGAATCAAGCGCAATTTATACCAAATAGAACATTTGCAAGGCCGAAAGCCCCATCAAATATCAATATTAGACCACATGTAGGAGCAAGTCCTATGGTAAATGTTACTGCACAAAGTGCGGTTCCTAAACGTAGATAAAATTAACCCTAGCTTCTCCAGCAAATATTAATATTACTGACCAAACAAACAGTGTATCTGTTAATCAAAGACCGAGGTATGAATTACCAAAAGGCCCGCCATTATTTGCAATTGCTCCTCAACAGTCTACGCGGTGCTTTTTTACTCAGCATATGCATGGATTAGTAGATCCACCGACCCTATTAACGGGATATCAAAATACAACCACTGTTGCCCAAAAGATTGAATCTGCACCATTGTAATCAAAGTTGACTCTAGGTATAATAGAGACAATATATCTGATATTAAACCAATTACAACTACCACCGGCCTTTCAAAAAGGAAGCTGCATCTATTATTAGCTGAATTGGATCCACTTGAAACACTTTCACCAGACGCCGAACAAGTGATTTTATGTTAATTCAGTGTCTGTTGCAATTTGCTGACCACTTCATAGAGCAAGTCACTCACAGAGCCAGCAAGATATCAAAACATTGTAATGCTAGCACATTACAAGTAAAAGATTTACAACTAGAGCTTGGTAAGTAAGGAATAACAAAAGAACAATCATGGAATATACGCATCCCTGGTTATGAAACCCAGACCAGGCCTATCCACAAGTATTTACCAACCACTGCACACACCGCAAAAGTAAATAGTGTATTGAAACAACGGAAAGATGAAGCTGCCGTTAAATACTATAAATACGCGCATTTTGAAAAGATGCATCAAGAGTTACTAAGCGCAGTAGAATTACAAGAAAAAGAAGGTGAAGGTGATATAGATGAAGAAGTAGTGGAGGAAGTAGAGGATGAAGTGCTAGTTGTTGAATAAAACTGTATAATCAAGTTTCGTGGTCTCTCTCTCGGAGAATTTTAGTCAGATTCAACTAAAAGAAATATACAAGAGCTTGCTAGTTTATTACTGGAAAATAATGATTTTTTGAGATTCGAAATGTGGACAATGAACTAATGCGTCCATAGCGGTAAAGCTGAATCTGTCAAATTTAGAGATTGGAACTGCAGCGGCACACAAAGAAGGACAATTGAATACAATGCTTGATCACCACTCTCAGTTTGTTTTTTATTTATTTGTTTATGTTTATGTTTTCAGTCCCTTCCATTATCCTCTTACAATGACGAAATCTATTTTTAAATCAATTGTTTTGACGTTTCTCCAAACATCAAAAAATGTCTCAAACAACTCTGATTGGAAATGAAGACGCTGAACAATTAATTAGTATTTATTATTAACAAAAGATCAAGTAAAATCTGCCCAGCAATTTGATTATGCACAGGGATACAAGCCAATCGTTGAGCATTATTCTGATGCAGAATCAGAGCATCACCAAGAAGAGCAGCAGCAAGAAGAAGAGGAATACCTACTACCAGCTTATATTCACCTAATTACTCTCGGAGATACGATAAAGTCCATTGCAAAACACTACTCTACATCAGTATTTATTACTAATATAGACTGAAATATTACAGCGAGCCAACTGCATTACGGAAATAACAGAAGATATATTTTACAAGAGGAAATTTATTGTCATACCGTCGAAATCCACATTTAATGAGTTCATTTTCGAATCAGAGCAAGGTATACAAAAACTAAAAATAGAGCGCTTTGAGCTATGTAGAAATTTTTGCTTGTTATTCAACGATTTGACTATTGAAGAAGCTGAATTCTACCTGTCAAAAAGCGGGTTTAATCTAGCTATGGCAGTTGAAAATTATCAATTTGAAATCTGCTGAATAAATACATTTAAATATTTAGTTATTTGTAGCTGTCAAATTTTGACGTTTTTCACAATGACAGATTTCAAAAAAGTGCAAATTGAAATGGAGAAAATGGAGAGCATTCCGAGAAATGTAAGAGTAGCTTATGTAGTGTTTGGTATTCGTTGCAGAGTGTAGCTCTTATGACAGGGATTATTTTGACACCCACACATTTATTATTAATCCAGAGTGTAAGCAACAAGTAGTGTCAGAACAGGGCATAGTAGGATATATAAAAAACAACAATCTGATTATCAAGCGAAAGGAAGAAATAGACAATGATGCGGAAAAAGGATTCAATCAAGTTGATGTTCAAAAACATGTTGGCATAAAGATTCTATCAGCGCAACAGGTGTACAATATTAGGCAAGAAACCGTTGTGCTCATGCGAATTGAAAGAATGATTACTCGTAATGAATTCAACAAACCTCCTAAAATCGCTACCGTCGCATCATCTTCCAAAAACCTGTATTCAGGAATTTCTCTATACAGTGTACTTGATTCACTCCAAGCGCCAATAGATAATGTGAAACAAGTAACAAATAACGTAATAGATACCCTTCAAGCACCAATTAACAACGTGCTGCCTATTCTATCCAACTACAAATTCACGCCTACAGAAATTCCAATCCCAAACTGCAATGAGCCCGGATTTTTGCTGCTAATAGAATTATTGAAGCAGCCAAAATCGGAACATTATTGCTTGACAGTTCAAAAATATGCACTACAGATTGCAAACTATTCAGCACCATTGAACACTCAGTCAAAATTAGAACCCTTACAAAAAATACTATTTGCTTGTATTGAAGATTTTTCAAACAAACTTTGCCAAGACTCAGATTTGCAATCTGCTGATCAAGATTACTTTTATAGCATCCTAGACGGTTTAGAATCCTACCTGATTGTACTAAATTACGATAAAATACGGTCAAGGTTAATGAAACAAGAGTTTGAGCAGGACACGATACTTGCACGAAGGCTAACATTATTCGCAGCTCACCAAATAGAAATTGAATTACCAGCAATAATCAAATCCGATCTTTCGCAACTAGTTAAACAGTGTTACTTGGAACTATTACGATTTGAGAATAGTATTACTCCAACTCAAAAATTGTTTTATTTACACAATTTTGTAGATTTGATTTCTTCATTTACTCATGATAAAGTGCAAGCAGATGCAGACTTGTTTCTCTCACTAGTAATTTACATTATCCAAAAGACCATACCAGTTAATTTGTACTCGTCATTAAAATTTACCCAGCTAAAGTATCCCAAACACGTGGAGGGAGTAGACGAGTACTGTATTGTTAGTCTTGAAGCTGCTATATCGTGGATAAATCTGTATGATACGAGCAAGATTGGGTTACCTGAAGATATTCTTCGCATGTTGAATTTTACTCTGGATAGGGGAACCAAAAGCAAATTAACGCATGGTATTTCTATTATGACTGAATTGTAAATGTTATTGATATAGGCAAGGTGTTGTTAACAGTTTATGGATGTATCCTTCTGCCTTAGGTAGGCGATCACCATTACGATCACCATTACGATCACCCATTAGATCACCCTTTAGATCACCCTTTAGAGCTCAAGCTGGATCCAATGTGAAGAATTGAAAAATATTCAACATTGAAACTTTATAAAATTGAATTTGATTGATAATTTTAATGTCTGTTTCTGCGTTCTTCAACTGCGTTTGCCAAATTGCGTAGCACATCTTCTGTAGTTGCCCAGTCAACACAAGCATCGGTGATACTCACACCATACTTGAGATCTTTTGCGCCAGTTGCAGGCACTTTTTGATTGCCTTCATTGATATTTGATTCAATCATCACACCAACGATACTAGTTTCTCCACCACTAATCTGAGCAGCAATATCTTGTGCCACGATAGGTTGATTCTTGTGGTTCTTGCTACTATTTCCGTGAGAACAATCAACCATGATATTGGTTGGTAGATTCGCTTTTTCTAATCTTTCTTTTGCTAATTTGATATTTGCAGAATCATAATTTGGACCTTGGTTACCGCCTCTCAAAATAACATGACAGAATTGATTTCCTCTAGTTCTAGTGATAGCAGCCAATCCTTGCTTAGTAACACCCAAAAAGTGGTGTGGATTTGAGCTGGAAGTGATTGCATCGATTGCAATGGTCAAATTACCGTCTGTTCCATTTTTAAACCCAACAGGGAAAGATACACCACTAGCAAGCTCACGATGTAACTGCGATTCAGTGGTTCTAGCACCAATAGCACCCCAAGCAATACATTCACTGATAAATTGAGGTGAAATGGTATCCAACAATTCACAACCAACAGGTACACCCAATGCATTCTTAATTAACATGAAATTACCAAATCCACCAATAATTTGCGTGCAATACGAAGGCCTTTGTTAATCTGGAATGAATTGTCCATATCTGGATCATTGATCAAGCCTTTCCATCCAACAGTAGTACGCGGCTTTTCAAAATAGACCCGCATAATAATTAGCAATTCATTTTCAAGCTCATCCTTTAATTTCTTTAACCTCCTTCCATAATCAAGAGCTAATGCAGTATCGTGAATTGAACAAGGCCCGACAATTACAATCAATCTGGATTAACAATGATTACCGATCATCCTTTTGTTTGAGTACGTTGGTGATTTCTCTTCTGGCATTGAAAATCGTCTTTTTAGTATCAAAGTCCAAAGGGAATTCCATTTGTAAAATTTGTGGAGGGATTAAAGGATCCTGCGATACAATAGAGATATCATCCATTGGATCTGATTCGCTTAATGATTTCCATGATTCTGATTTCTCCAACTTGGACATTTGCAAGAGTTTTTTTGCGTAATATTTTCGGAGATGGTGATATACATTCAAGCCACAATCAGCAATGGTAGAGATTTCGATCCAGACACACGAAATGAATTCAAATTGGCGATTCGTTCGATAGTACAATAATCTTGACTTTTTTTTCTAGTTTTGATGATTCTATAAGGCATAAAGTATTATTTATCGTAGCGGACAGCGGCTTATTTGACGGATCCGTTGCGTAAGATTCCATTTCTAGGTTCTCAATGGCTGTGGTGCAAAAGACTTAATTGTCTCTGCGTATTTTGAATGTCTGCGTATTTTGAAACGTTCCTACGAATCGCTAAATTGACTACGCATCTCAAGTATCTGAGTATGTCTATATCAGCTTTATGTACAGTTTGGTCATAGCAAAGCGACGAGTGTAGTTTCACATTGGTATCCAGAGATAGAATGCAAAGTACCATCTAATAAGCTCACCCAAGTTATCTTTTTTTTGAAAAATGAATCAAAATGAAATTGTGCTAAACAGACGAAAGAGGAAAAAGAAAAACAAATTACCTCAGGTAATCAATATTCCGCAACCGCTAATGCCGCATGATGATATAGTAATAGGGAACGGAACAGTTGAACAGTACTTTGAATGGGTATGCAAATCACTCGAGATTTTCAACAGTATAAAAATAACTGGAATTGAACCAGATTTGGCAAAATGCTGTTCAGTGATTGCGCAGATAGACAAGACTAGTTTCTCATTGGGTTTGGAAACCACTACTTTTGAAAACAAGATTAGCGGAATTTACTGTCAGATCAATAGAGTAAATCCACTGTAATTACACTGTAATAAAGATATCACTATTAATCAAATATTTCACTTTGGTTTTTTTGAATGAAATCACAAAATCAAAATTTAGAAGCAGACAGTCCAAAACTAAAGAGAAATCGCAGACTGAAATTTATTGAAAATAATTTAGACTTGTTCACTATAGAGGAAATTAAACATCGCCTACCTCTGCTGTACCATAAAATCTTGTATTTCCACAAGGAAGATATCAGCCATTTGCAACTATCGGAAAGAATACAGTTCAACAAAGACGAACAGCGATATCTTTCTATTGTAAATCAAGACTATGAAGAAGAAAGCGATGATGAAAGTGAAGAAGAATTTGAAATCAAAGAATCACTGAACGAGAAAGGGGAAATAAAAGCACCAGAAAATATTTCACAAAGAGAAATGAAAGAATTGAAGCTGGAACTCGTGAGGTTAGCAAAAGAATTCTTTTTGGATGGAAAGGATGATTTTGACTACACAAAAGTAGACAACAATGTTGAATACGATGACTTGAAAATGATCAATCTGGATATGGAAGATTTGTATTTCAATGATGAATGAATCTGAATCAAATTAGACAGCCGCTTGCGGTCAGATTTGCATCTATACGGAAAGTAATAAAGCGCAGAGGGTGTCGCCTTCAAGAAGTTGTGAATTTTAGATATCTTAATTTGCGCTGAGGAATATTTAAATACAAGACGATTAACAAATTTCGGTTTAATCAAAACAATTGAAAAAAAGTACTTTTTTGTAAAGACTGGGAACATGCCTTTAAAAGCTGAAAAGATTGATTTCAAGATGCAATCAAAAAGCACTTCCAAAAGACCACAGTGATCAGCATTGCTCATCGATTGAACGCCATCGCAGACTTTGACAAAATCATGGTATTGGAATGGCGAGCTAGCAAAATTTGATGCTCTTGTCGTGTCGCCTATTTCACACAGCTGGCACAGGCAACAGGGAAAACTAATGCCAACTTGATGGAAATTGCTCAAAACTGAGAACGAACAGTATTTTCAATTTGAATGAATAAAATATTAGTTTAGTGCTTGTATAACTATTGTCGTCTTCGCTTTTTCTGGTCGCGAACATACTCGGCCTCATCTTCGTACACTTTCTCTGCCAATACTGGTTTATCTTGCGTTTTTTTATAAGCTGGTGCAATCCAATACGGGTCATCTAATGTTAATTATAAAGTACTCTTTGCTTTGTCGGCATACTTCAAAATGGCTTCACGAGGATCCTCCTGCCTTGTTGTATTCTTGGTCATAGTTTTCATCAAATGCTCTGTGACATTCATTCCTCCCGTTCTGCGGTTTTTATTTCTAATCACTTCTGGTGGAAGTTCTAACATTAGATGAAAGAGTTACCTGGCTGTTTTGCCAAACGATCTCCAGTCCAAGATTTCTTAATAACAACAAATTCATCTGGTTCTGGTTCTGGGTCTAGAAGATATCCAGACGCAACAACACCTCCCATATACATATCATAATCATCAACAGCGAGCTTTTTTCGGCCCTTGGACAATGGCACCATTATACCCCCATTACTGAATTCGGATACAAACACTCGTACTTGTCCATTACCTAATCCCGCGAATAACTGATTCAACTTTGTAGGCCACATCAATCGAATACAGGAGCTTGGTACTTCAATTTCACTTTCCACATTTAAAGTGTGTCTATCAAAGACAACAATTTTCGCTGGACCTTGATCTTTTTTCACAGCGGTCCCTGCTAAAATATATCTTTCATTTGGTGAATAAATTGTATTCGCCTCTTCATGGAAACAGGTCATATTATTTGCCACGCCAACCGGTACTTTGAGATTCCGAGTATCCCATAATTTTACAGCTATTGTTAACAAAGATTTACTATCATCCATGGATCGGGAAGTAATATGTAGTCCATTTAGCGCCATTTGAACACTAGTTATCGCGACCCCATTGGAATGCGCGTCCTTGATAGTCTTTTCAGCGACTCCCGAATAAGAGCCCAGAGATTTCCATATCCTTATTCCACCAGTGGAATCTCCAGCAATAACGTACCTTCCATCATTCGAATAGCTCGCAGATGTAACTGGAGTCTTACCAACAGTACCACTGAATCTGACAAACATGCAATGTATGGATCCTTTCTTATTGTTTTGGATGCCGTTCAGGTCCCATATTCTAATAGTAGAGTCTAAAGATGAAGTCATAAACAGATTTTTGTCAGTCGGATGCCAACGTGAGGAAGTTAGTTGTGAAGTATGTCCTTGTACATTTCTATAATCGCGTACATACATATCTCCTTTAATACACTGAAATAGTTCTTCACCGTCTCTCTTATATACATGTAACTGATGTGTGCTTGGGGCAACCAACATCAGGTCTCCCCCCAGCGAAAATTGAACATCACGAATTGGATTTCCTTCGGCAGGTTCAACGGATTTAAAAGGTTTCATTGAAGCACCCATTGAATGGAAATCCCACAATTTAAAACTATTATCTCTTCCACCAGTAACCAATCTACTTCCAGCAGGATCGACTGAAAAACAAGTTACTGGCTTTTCATGACCGTCCAAGTTTCCGAATGACATTAGTGGCAATTCATCGACTCGATTATCATCTTCGCTTTCAGCATCTTCTGTGGGGCTTTCTTGATTTTCTTCTTTTTCTAAAATGTTTGGTTCAATGGCTGGTTGGAATGTCTCCTCGACTTTCCTCTTTTCGATTTTCGTGCTTGTTATTTGCTTCTTCTGGATTTCTTTCTTGGCAATTTTCTTTCCAAATGAAGTGGGAAGTCCCATAGCTGCCATCATTGCCTCCTCGTCCATTGAGCAGATCTAATTTTTTCGAAAACATTTTTTCAAATTTAAAAAGGTATTAATGCAGAGATATTGAGGATACGCACTTGAAGTACGTGTAGTATGATTCCAGCAATGCGAAACCAAGTGTTAGAGCGGTGTATTTCTATAATTAGTTTACCTTTCCTTCTTAACGACGAACTATTTGAAAAGAATGCATAATCCAGATTGGAGAATTATTTCGAAATATTAGTGATATCCGCCATAATTATTCAAGTGGTAGAATTGTTGTTTTCCTCACAGACTGTTCGGAAGATTTCGGGCTCTAATATCTGAAGTTGATTTCACAATCGCATAATAGCAACAAAATATTTGTTATTATATTCTGTTATATTTTATTGAAACTTTTAATCACATTCGACCGACGAACACGTTACGTCACTTCAAACAAACTCATGTCGGGCCAGCTTGAAATTTAAAGTATAAATATGATTACGCGACAAATTCGCTAAGCACTAACTAATGAAATTCGCAACAGTATTATTATTAGCGATCTCAAGCGTCTACGCACAATCAAGCGACTCTTCAATTTCCACTACAACTGACTCTTCAATGTCAAGTGCAACTGACTCTTCAGTCGCAAGCGCAACTTCAGATTCGGCTTCAGCTGCTGCAACCTCCGCATTAACCAGTGCTGCTGCTGCAACCTC